>JAHHFK020003352.1:0-204260 GCA_024533555.2 Aedes koreicus
AGTGGTGGCAAAAAAATTGAAAAATTGACTTGCTTTGAATGACGTGTCTTGTAAACCATTTGATAGCCGGATAGTTCAAACCTGAATTCCCATAGTTTCAGCCCTCGGTGATGAAAACTCATTGCGCATCGAAACACAGACACCAGCCTAAGGAAAATTGTGAAAATTGTAGAAAAAAATGCATTTCATACAAATGCAATTTTCTCAGTAGATGACGGTCCAATTTTGGAATTTAACACATCGTTAGAAAGGTAATTGTCTTAACTTCAACATGGGTATGTTGTTGGGGTAATACAATTTATTAAAATTAGTAAAAAATGGGGGAATTATTGAAAAAAAATGTTATGTTTTGCCTAAGTTGGACAATATTTAACGAAACGGGGCTGAGCAGTCTCAAGAAACCACCACCACAGTTTTGTTTGGGGTCTATATTATCTGCGAAACGAGAATCCAGCTGAAGATAGCTGCGGGTGAGCGTCATTTTGGCACAAAGGTCGAAAAAAATGGATACTTTTTTTTTTGCAAATTACGATTTTCGATTATGCGAACATAAACTGCTTGAGAGGTGGAGCTGTTAAATGTTTAATTTGAATATTGCAAAAATGTTTTACACCTAATTATTATTTTTGTTAAAAACGGGTAAAAACAGACCTAGAATTGTCATTCCATATAGAAACTGTATCTACATAACTGGATTATTATCTACCTACTACCTTTATACCTACTGCATAATGCCTACCTACTAGCTACTATCTACCTACTACATAATACCTACTTGCATTTAAAAGACGAAGACAATATTTTCATATCATGAGTTGGTTTTCGGCTTTAACGCTAACAACGTGTACCTATATTGGTTATTTAATCGGAAAATAATTGTTTGGCGTGTATGGAACATAGGAGTATCGTGTTACTTTTTGATCCAAAAGAATCTCAAATAGTCAATGCAACAAAAGCATTTGAATATATCAAGGCAAAATATAATATTGATCTTGCCAAAGTAGAACGACTCCTTAAAAAAGTTGAAGTACGTCAGCACAACATTTTTACAATGCATGGCAAAAGGCTCAGCGCAAACAAGACCGCTTTGAGAAATACAATAAAGATTGGCTCGACGGTCATTTGGAACTTGCAGAGTACATCGCAGAAACACCTTCAACGTCAACTGGTCGTGGACGTCCACAAAACAATTTGATGAACTTAGTGATAGAAGTAAACGAAGGAAAACCGATGAAATGTTTGGCGGTAGTGTTGACACTATAGAAAAGGCTTTTTAGCCACAAGAAAAATTGCATATAGACATGGCGATTCAAACATGGTGAATTTGATTGGCCAAATCGTGAAAGTGCATCTAAAATGTTTACGACTCTCAAAGATTCACATGGAATGATGTCACCTGAAGAAGCATTCGAATATTTTTTAGACTGCGATTTTTCTAAATATGCATATGAGCAAACAGTAAAAAAGAACCCATCAAGGTTTCCGAGCTATCAAGCTGATGAAGAGCATGAAAAAAAGTTTGCTCACCTTTAGCCGAGTCAATCGAAGAGTTATCATCAAAAATTCAGGTAGATATAAATATCCACATATTTTCCAGTACACCCATTTCGAAATGTTTCTCTTTCTTTTCAGGTCCAATTACATGCACTCATGAATCATACAGCAGAAAGAATCATTCAGATCATCGATGGGGAAATCGTCCAACAAATGATTACCAACGATGAAACAGAGCTAGTACTTTTAAGCAGCTGGGGTATGGATGGCTCTACAGGCTATTCACAATATTACCAAGCGCTATAAACGCCAAATCTATAGGATGACAGTGACGTCTTTTCAGTGACAACAACTCCTATACAACTTTATTATCAGAACAACAAGAAAAGGATTTTTTGTGGCATAATTTGACACCCCAAAACGTCCGGTTCTGTGGAGGCCTATTATGCTTGAATTTATCAAAGAATCTAAAGAGATGGTACTTAACACCAAGAGATACATTGAAAATCAAATAAGTGAGCTTGTTCCAGTAAAAATCCAATTATCGAATGGCGAGTTTGTTTCGGTTGATTTTATTTTCGTTATGAGTATGATCGACGGCAAAGTTCTTAATTATGTAACCGATACTTCTTCCATGTCCAACTGTCCAATTTGTGGCGCTACTCCAAATGTGATGAGTGATATAGAGGTAATACTTTTTTTTTTATCAAATTCTAACTGCCATAGAAATAACATTGATTTTTTTGTATTTTACTGAAGCTTGAAGCAGGATACGAATCGAACAGAAGATGCTCTTCATTACGGCATATCTCCACTGCACGCTTGGATTCGGATTTTGAGTGTTTATTACATATTTCCTACAGGATGGAAATTAAAAGTGGAAGATCACGAAGGATTTAAAGGCCAAATATCTTGATCGGAAAAATCATTACTGAAAAAATGTTCGAAGCATTCGGAGTACGAGTTGATCAACCCAGGGCAGGCGGAGCAGGACCAGTACAACAGGAAACGTGTGTCGAAAAGCATCTTCAAATCCTGAATTACTTTCCAAAGTTTTGAACATCAACGAAGAACTTATTGTTAGATTTCGTAATATTTTAATAGTAATCAATTGCCAAGATCCGATCAATCCCAAAAAAATGGATGAATATTGTAAAGAAACATATCGGCAGTATATTAATTTGTATGATTGGTATAAAATTCCAGCAACAGTACATAAAGTACTCGCTCACGCTGGGAGCATAATAATCCATTCACCGGCTCCTCTTGGCATGTTAGCTGAAGAAGCAGCAGAGTGCCAACATAAACTTCTAAAAAAATGTCGTACCCATCATGCTAGAAAAGGTCACGAGTTGATAATCTGCATGACGTCTTTATTCGAGCTATGAACTCGTCTGATCCTTTGATAAGTTCAATAAATCTAGGTAATAGAATGCGAAAAAATGTATCACTTGAATATCCAGATGTTGTAAAATCAACCGGCGACGGTATTGCCTTAGTTTGGGATCACATTGAGGATGTATGTTAATACCAAGCATCATCTGTAGATCCTTTGTTCTTGCAAAAACGGAGTAGAAATTTTGGTCAGACGATCGTACCTATGCTCCTGCTCATGAAAACTTGGTAAAATTTCTAAAGGAAGTACTCAGCGCTGGATAAATAATTCTTTCCATGTAAAGAGTAGGGCTGAGATTAGCAAGCACAAGACAAAAAATTACACACACAAAAATGATGAATATTAAAAGACGCATAAAATTTCAGCTCGTTCCCTTGCAAGCCAAAGCAAGCGGTAATAACGAAATTGTTTGCAATATTATATCCAACAAACCTGATTTAGGCGATATCTTTCTGAAATTTACATGTAATATCCCATGAATTATGGGTCCTCCCCTTAGCTCAGTCGGTAAAGACGCAGCTGCAGGTGGCTAGGTTCGATTCCTGGTCTGGTCTAAGAATTTCTTGATCCCCTTGGCGTGATTGTACTTTCCACATAATCATACTAATGCAAATATGGTACTTGGCATCGAAAGCTCTCAGTTAATAACTGTCGAAGTGCATATAGAACTCTAAGTTGAGAACAAGCAATAAGCTACTTGTGAAAGCAATAAGCTTGAAATGCTAAAGAAGAAGAAGATCCCATGAATTATTGCCAAATTTTGCATTCCATTTCCTGAAAATTACATAAAAACATGCTCAGAAAATTTACGCTCATTTGATTGCACGACAACTACCAGATTCAGCTAGGAAGACCTAATGTGCTGCAATTTACCTCGACTAAACGACGAAAGTTGTTGTCGCAGTTTGTCGTTGGTTGTGACGTCTAGCAAATAAAAAAAAATGAATCCTGATGAGTGTGAGCTTTTTAGTGGACTACCTAACTAGAAAATGAGAAGAAAGATTGATATGACCAGAAGATGTTTGCTTTGAAGCACAAATTTGTGTTGAGCTCGAATCTATGAGCATGACTGGTCTGTAGTAGAAACAAAGGAACGGTAAAAGTCACGTAAGATGAAAATACAATTTAGTCGCTTCTACACAGAAAAAAATAATTCTTACATACACGTTAAAATTGTTTGTACTCTTTCATTCAACATACCTGATTTAAACGATATCTGGCTTAAATTTATATGCAATTTATATGAATTTATAGCTTATCAAGCTTTCCATACATGAGCATAAGGTAATGCAGAAAATTACAAGTTTCTTCCAAACTGTGTATGATCGTGGCAATCTTGTCGTTTGACCAGCGATCAGTGGTGGTAAATGTACTGTATTTTGATATTATTTCCATAACATTTTACATTTTTCATTACGACCAAATTGAACACACGCACAGTGCTGAGCTCCATCACGGTACTGACAGCGTTAGAATTGACACATGAGATTCTTGCAAATAACAATCAAAGCAACAGAAGAGCCTCTCTCTCTCTCTCTCTCTCGAACTTCTCATGAAATAACAACCGAGAGATATTTCTCCCTCGCAATTCTCACCCATTTTTTATATCTTGTACAAGTGTTAAAGGGTGTATTCGATATAAATGGCACACAGAAAATCTTCTGTAACTTTTGAATCGTATGAGTAAAAAACCTAGAAAATTGAGTAGATCTTATCCATAGTGTATTATTTACATCTGCCAAGTTTCATAGTTATACATTTAGTAGTTCCAGTCATGTCGTCGAAACAAGAAATTGTCCATGAGAAAATGTTGTGCACTCACAATCAAAATCCAGGGGCGTCCCACCGGTGGATTGCTAAAAGGCTTGGAATTGCAAATACAACTGTGTCTCGTGTAATAAGAACCTTCAAGGAGCGTCTGAGTGTCCAAAGGAAGGAAGGGAGTGGTCGTAAAAGTGGTCCAATGGACAGTAAAATGGCCAGGAAAGTCGTACAACAATTCAAGAACCGTCCAAACATGTCAATTCGAGATGTCGCTAAAAAGTCTAAGGTGTCAGTCGGTTTTGTGCAGAAAACCATGAAGCGTGCTGGGTTACATGTTTACAAAGTGCAAAAAGCCCCAAACCGGAATGAAAAACAAAACATCACTGCGAAAACCCGTGCCCGGAAACTTTACACGAAGCTGCTCACCAAATCCTGTTGCATCGTGATGGATGACGAAACATACGCCGACTTCCGTCAACTTCCTGGGCAAGAATATTTCGTTGCCAAGTCGAAGTTCGATGTTCCGGAGGATGTTCGAAAGAAGAAACTATCGAAATTTGCAAAGAAGTTTCTAATCTGGCAGGCGATTTGCGGATGTGGTGAAATAAGTGCTCCCTTCATCACTTCCGGAACAATAAACGGTGCGATTTACACGGAAGAGTGCCTTAAGAAGCGTCTCTTGCCATTCATTAAGAAGCACAAAGGATCAACTCTGTTTTGGCCTGATCTAGCATCCTGCCACTACTCTCGAAACGTATTGGAGTGGTACCGAGCCAACGGAGACAATTTTGTGCCAAAGGATATGAACCCACCAAATTCACCGGAACTTCGTCCAATTGAAAAATTCTGGGCAATTATGAAAACGGAACTTCGCAAACATCCCAAAACTATAAAAACAGAGCTAGAATTGAAGAAAATTTGGGTAAAAACAACAAAAACACTGGGAAAATCGGTTGTACAAAATTTGATGGGTGGAGTGAAAAGGAAGGTGCGGGCATTCGGGATGGGAGACGAAATTGAATAAAACAAATGTTGTAAATCAAAACTCATTAGTAGTTCTTCATTCCCTGAAAATTTCAAGAAAATCCGATAATCAGTTTAATTTTGATGAGTGTATATGTGTGTGCCATTTTTATCGAATACACCCTTTATGTGTTACGATCATATCACCAAGAATAAATAAACCGGCATGGAAATTGACCATCATTTTACTTCTCTAGTACACAGACGGTCATCATGACGGTCATCGCTAGTACCGATGTTTCCGCCGTCAAAACCAGCAGATATCTCCCCGTCAGTAGCGATGTGTCCGCAGCTTGAGCTTCACTATTTAGTTAATTGAATGTTCAGTTCTTATGTTAAACCTTTTTGAATATCAAGGATTAAATTCCAATTTTCATAGGTACGACCAAATGCTAAAACAAGTTGAACTAGAGTTTGTTTTCGCGAAATTTCTCTTGAATTAGTCGATTGTGGGCTGCGTCAGTGCCAGCGTCAAAATTGCCAAATAGTTGTCAGATTACATTTTTTCGCGATTTTAACGAGAAAGCGTAATAATGTACAAAACTGTAATCATAAGAACGTTTATTAACATTCTTAAGATATTGGGGTCAATTCTGACCCATGGCGCAACTTCAATGTATGCAATCTTTTTTATCTTTAAACCAATCGGGCTGAAATTTTGTGACTTTTAATATTTCACGGAACTCTTTATTTTTGTATAACAATATTTTTTAAATCATATGAACATATGAAGTGACACCTGAGACATTAGGGTCAATATTGACCCGGATTTCAACCCTCTGTAGAATTTCAAAATTTTAACTTAGAGTTTTAATGTTTATGCACCATTAACAATATGTGTTAATGTAGAGGTTATTTGGTGAAAACGCCATTAAACTATTTGTTAACAATAAAATAAAATGTGATAATATATCTTACATTCAAAATATAGTTTTGACTATACAGCAAATTGTTTTTCATTTCATTTGCCGCAGAAGACCACTCTCTAGAGCTTCATTTGACAAAAATATACCGGAACCCCCTCTCTGCGGCAAAATCTGATTACTTGATAATTACAAAAGACGACATATTACAAAACGAAAAACTATGCCTGAGACGGTAACTCTCTCAAGCTTCATTTGACAAACATAGACTACAGCTCCATCTCTGCTGAAAGATCTGGAACTACTATGGTGTTATCAAAAGACGACAAATGACATTCTAAGAAAACTTTGCAGAAAACTGCAACTCTATAGAGCTTCATTTAAATGTAAGATAGGCTGCGGCGCCATCTCTGTGGCAATATCTGAAACTAATACTATTATGTCAAAAGACGACAAATGACATACTAAAAAACTTTGCCCAAAACGGCAACTCTCTAGCGCTTCATTTGACAAAGATAGACTCAGCGCCACCGCGACAGACGGAAAATATGATAAGTCAAAAGACGATAAATAACAGACGAGAAACTTGTGGAAGACGGGAAACTACAACACAAGGGAGAAAAAAAAAAAAAAAAAGCAAGCAAAATTTTTCAAAAAAACGAGTAACGATGTGTGTGGAGAAATGTTGAAATATGAGAAAAAAAAAAAAAAAAAAAAGAGGGGATGTTGAAAAATTATAAATGGATTTTAAAGTGGAAAAAAGTTTGGGGAATTAAAAAAGTGTGAAAAAAAGGTCGATAACGACTGTTCCAGAAAGTATAAGCACACCTTATTTTAACGGTCACTTTGAATATAATGAAATATTTCAACATGTTTTGACTGCGTCGAGCAGAGTGACATAGCATCATAAAAGTGCTCAGTTTTGTGTTACCTATCAAAATGCGCGGTCTTACTCCGGAACAACGAAAAAGTATCGTGCACAAATGGTGCACTGTGAGCGGACTCTCCTTGAGAAAATTGGCCAAGAAAGAGAGTGTAAGCGTCGGAGCGGTACGATCTGCGATTTGAAAATATAGAGAACAGTGCACGTTTGAAGATGCGCCGAAGAGTGGTTGAAAATCCGGTCCTGTTAGTCCGGATATCGATAAAAAGATCAGGGATGCCTACAAGCGAAAACCAACGACTTCCGTTCGGGATGTTGCGAAAAAACTAGAGACCTCGTCGAGTAACGTCATGTGTGCCAAAGAAAGACTTGGGCTAAAAACATACCGGAAGCAGAAAAAACCCAAAAGGAACCCAAAACAGGCCGCGTCCTTGAAACCACGGGCCCGCAAACTCTACGATTCGTTATTGTGTAGAAATTCTGGGTGTATAATAATGGACGATGAAACGTATGTGAAAATAGATTACAAAACGCTTTCCGGACCACAATTCTATACTGTAAGTGAATACAAAGACATCCCCGAAACGGAGAAGACAATTTTTACCGAAAAATTCGGTAAGAAGGTTATGGTTTGGCAGGCAATATGCGAGTGTGGTAAAACATCTAGTCCGTACATCACAACGGAGACGATGAACACTCAAAAAACACGTTAAGGAATGTCTCCAGAAGCGATTATTGCCGATGATCAGGCAGCACGAAGATCAAGTACTGTTTTGGCCTGATTTGGCCGTCATTACGCAAGGACACTTTAGAATGGTACAAAAGTCAAAATGTATGTTTCGTGCCGAAAGACATGAATCCGCCGAACTGCCCGGAGGCACGGCCAATCGAGACTTTTTGGTCTTTAACCAAAGCAAAGCTTCGAAAATTCATAAAACCAGCGGACGACATCCAAAAATTTAAAAAGATTGGCCAAAAGTGGTCAAAATGGTGGGAAGTACCACTGTGCAGAAGCTAATGGGTCATGTTCGAGGAAAAGTTAGGAGTCTTGGCTATGATTAAATATTTTGATTAAACGAGAGTAAAATATCATATAAAACACAAATACAAATATGATTTGTCAAATAAAATTATTAAAACTAAAAAAACATGACTTTTTTTGTTGTTTTGAAAGTATGCTTATACTTTCTGGAACAGTCTTTAGATATACTTATGCTACTCCGGCTTTTTTTGACCGGTTTTTAAGTGGTCAATGGGGGGAAAAAGAAAATCATATATTGTTGGGTTACTTGCGGCGGTCGAAGCCATTAATGTAATGTTACAATTTTTTTTTTATTTTTTTTTTTTTTTTTTTTTGTTTTGGGTTTGGTTTTTTTTTATTGCTAATTTTTTTTTTTATAGGTATTTTATTTGTGTTGAAAAGATTTTTTAGTTGTTTGAAAATTTAAATTTATAATTTTATAAAAATGAAATTTGGGAATTGACATGGTAGTTCAAATTTTTAGCCAAAAATATAGTATTGTCAAATTTTCAGCCAACAATATTGATACTTGACAAAGTTACAGAAGGTTGAACATGGCGTTTTTTGGAAGAAAAATTTTGCTCGGCTTTTCTTTTGCTACTAAGTGTAGTCTGGAATGTTTTGTATGCAATTCCGTCCACACATCGAAATCAAAACCTCCTTCCCTTTGTAGCAGATTATCGGTGACCAATTTTACTGGAACCAGGTTTTTTTTTCACCACCAATGCATTTTAGAGACCATAACCTTTCAAGTGGGGTACAAACATTGTATCTAGGCTGAAGTTTCATAATTTTAGAAAGGGTTGAAATCCGGGTCAATATTGACTCTAATGCCAGTTTTTTTAATACCCGAGGAAGGTTAATTAAATGAAAATAATGACTAAGGTTAATAAAATAGCAACATAAAAAGAAGTATTTTTAATATGCACAGAGGTTAACACCTATTATGCTTTAAATAATTTGTCTTGCCTATCGTTCTCACAGATAATTAGTGATTGATTGCTTTTTTTACTCCCTTCATATCACATTCTCGGGCAGTCATGAAGGCCTCTGTCACGAATGGTCGAATGAGATCAACCTGTTTTTGAGTGACATAGTATTTGACCATCATTCGTGAGTTGTAATGATCATGAGAAGATGATGGTCATAGTATTATAACTGTAATGAAAATGTACAGCACTGCACACGCAAAGTGAACCGTCATGGGAGAAAATGTATTGACATTCTTGTACTGTTTTTTGCACTTCTCCGGCCACCAGCCGATGCTTTGAAAAAAAGTTGCGACATAGATTTACGTCGCTCAGAATATGTTTGATCTGACTTATATCTGCATACATATGCATACATATGATGTTTATTATTTGAAATCATATTATAACAATGCATGCTAAGAACTCATAACCAAATAATACCAAACATGTTTTCAATCATCCGCGCTCGCTTAAGGGCTTACGCTGAAGCATTCTCGACGAAAGCCATCACCTCAAAATTTGGAATTGATATAACTCAAAATCTGTACTAGATATTGGATATTTAATCACATCAGTTTGTATGCATACTTGCTGTGCTCAATCTGATGTAGTTCGAATTGATGTTCATTCACTAACAATCGAGATTTATCAATTTGAAATTTTGTAGGTAGGTGTTTATTATTTGCAAAACAGTCGCCTGCTGCAAAATGTTGAGGCCGGGACATCTTTATAGGTACAGTTTAAGGGGAATTGCTGCTCCATGTATTTTTTCCAATCTTTTATCTCTCTCTCTCTCTCTCTCTCTCTCCCGCAAATTCACCTCGCAATTTCAAATTAATAAATCTCGACCACCAATGTCAGAGATTGTAGTTTGACGTGACTTTTTCAAGAAAACTTGTATGAAGATGTATGTGGATCTTGTAGTTAATCAATGACTGACGCGACTATTGTCATGCCTCTTAGAGAGAGAATGGCGACGTCGTCACCGCCTACGTCACATCTTTTGCTTGAATCCTGGTGAGTTGCTTCTTATAGTGGTTTAAATGTGATAGTTTGACAGAGGAAAGAGGCTCTGCTAAGAAGGCCAAAAATAGATCAATTGAAATTGAAACTCTATATTGCTTAAAAATAAATTCATCACGATGACATGGAAATTTTATTATGCTTCCCTATTTAAGCTGTTCCTTTTTTGCATTATATATCGAACGAGGCATTTAAAAAAAAAACATGTCTCAACAAGCTCTCAAACACAATAATCTCTTAATTTTGTGAATAGTCAGGCACTTCAAAGTTATTTGGTTGAGGTATCTAAATTTGTTTCCTGAAACTCGACTACTCATTTTTTTTACCATCTCTTCATTCCTTTAGAAAAAAAAACCTCGACAGAATAGAAGTGAAGTCGTTCCTATCGGTATTACCCTGCTGACATTTAGGTTTTCGATAACCATCGAGCAACAATCAAAGGTAATTACTGCCATCGCACCAAACCCGGGCGTCGCGGTGATGAACCGTCCAGTTAATCGATAAACCACGTCGAGAAAAAGTGCTGAATTATTAATAATCCTGACGTCTGCATGGGAGCATGGCTCAGCATTAACGGGGTCAAGTAAATAGCTGCAACTTTGCCCGTTGCTGCCCGCTGACCTGAGCCAAAACCTTGGCACGTTGTTGAAAATCACGTACAGACAAATCGGTAAAGTACAGCGCGTATGTGCAAAACTGGGTGAAACAGTCAGGCTTTGTGCCATCGTAATTATCCGACCGTAAGAAGTTGGCGGTTTTGTTGATGCGAGTTTACCTATGGTTTGATTTCTACCGGCCGTGGCTAGATAGCCTTGATAGACTCAGTTCCTGGACTCGGTTCGGTATAGAGATGATTAGAATACTTAATTTATGGCTCGTCAATAAACCTTTTTTTTCCTGCCCACCTGCTAAAAACTCTATATGGGCAACGGTAGGCCTGTACTACGGCGTTGCTAAGAGACGTCAGGCGTAAGAGAAAAAGCTGAATGAGATAAACATTGCAATTTTGCTGGCTCTGTATGAGCTTCATAATCGTGTGATCCTGTGACTAATAATGGTGGGTATTTTTAGCTTTCCTATGGACTGCACGTTAAAAGCCACTTGAGGGTGCCGTCGTCAACATGAACGATTGTGTTTTCCCAAAGTGAAGTACGGCGGCAAGCGGTATTGTTGACCAAGTACAGTAGATAATTGCGATTTTGTTACCATGGTGATTCTGATAAATAGACGATATTGTATTAGAAACAACACACAGCACAGGTTTGAAGATTCACAAACATCGTTGATTTGAGGTTTTTAGATAGTAAGGTATTCTCTACTTGTCTGTGGCAACCACTAATCGTAACGAGTCTTAAGGTGACGAATATTCATTGCATCCACCATGGTGGAAAGCATTACTCCATTTCACCAACGTTGCTGGTATCGCTAGCGCATATTTATTGCCTGCTTAAATTATCAGTCCCACTTGAATGTTGATTACGGTGAAGTAACTCGTCTTACTGATGACCGTTGGGCTACAAGTTTTGCCACCTGGTCGTCATCATCCACTGAGTTGAATGAACCTACTGTCGCAGAACGTAGGACTGGGACTTTTTTTTTCTATTCAATTACATTTGTCACGCACTAGGATTTTGAACTTTCACCTCAATCCTGATACCGATTCGAAAAAATACACATCATTCTATTTGCTTCGATCACGCTCGGTTTGTCCGGTAGCCTCATTATAAATTCGACTGTACCCAGATTTCCCACGACTGTTTGAATTACTAATTGATTTCTAATGTACACACTTGCCGCTATTTAATAACCTTGATTTTGTTTTAACGCGTAAATTATTGCCATCAAATTCGAAGTAACTTAGCAAATCTAAACTGCATTAAAACGGTACTAAGCGAATTCCATTGGTTCGCCTGAGAACTTTGAACTGTTACTTAATACTTCGTAGCTCAATGTAGAGCCAGTATGGAATGATAACGTACCTCTTCACTGACCGGTAGACTAAGTTGAACTGAACAGTGCGGTGCGATAGATAGTACAGAGACCGTGGGCCCGCCAAAAAAAAAAACTGATTCTAATTACGCGCACTCGCTGCCCCAGCGCAAAAGACGGGCTCTCGATCCATGTACGATGAAGGTGGACAAACGAGCGAGTCAAGTTTTCTGTTATCAGCGGTCGATCCTCTCACTAACCGTACTCGCTCTTGCTCTGGGTTTGTTGTTTTTTTTTTCTTCAGTGTGAGACCATATAGATAGATTTCTTAGACCTGGCTGAAGAAGAAATAATTTTCAAATACATCGCTTCACAGTGCTTCAATGAATGAAAGTTCTGTAGTTTGTAAAATTTTCTTGCCTACACATTTACCAAAAATCGTTTTATAAGCAAATGTGAAATGAGATAATTATTAATCAAATAAAAACTGCTATCCTTTTGGCATGATTAAGAAGCTGCTGAATCGGCAACACTGTTTTGAGCAGAGTGACATAGTGTGGGAACTGTGGGTTAGATGGAAAGGGTGGGTAAAATGGACACATGGTGATTTTAACATTTATGTATTAAAAATTTGTGCTGATCATAGTGCTCAGAATAATTATGATATACTATTATATTTGCACCACATTGCAATATTGAAGAACTGTCAAATGGTGGGAATGTACAGTGCTGGACAAAATAACTCATACACCACATATTTTTTAAAATTTCCATCCATATCTCAGCTGATTAAAATGGTAGAGGTAAGTTTCTTCTTGGCATAGAAATTATTTTTATACGACAAAATTGTGCCGGCAAGAACAATATGGGAATGTGCATGACTTGCTCAATATTAAATAATTTTTTGCTTAAGCGGTATTTCAAAATGGACAATCACACACCTGATTTTTGACGTAGACTACGTCTTACGGCAAGGGTAGGGTGTCAAATGAAAATCTAAAAATAAGCGACCGTCACGAAATATCGTTACAAATTAAACGCTTATAACTTAATAAATGCTCGATCGATTTTCGAGATGTTTGCATCAATCGGTTAGAAATTTTCTCGCGTATTTCTTCAGTTTGTTTTTGATCCCTTGCGCTGAACTGGCCGGCTTGCCGTGCCGCAAGGGGATTCTTGGTCAAGACTCGAAGCTAAGAGTCAGTTCCATTGTGGAAATATCACATCAAGTAGTTTTTCCACCTGCTAGAGAGGATTGAGAATTTTACTATTCACATTAGGTTCGTAGTTGCAGCGCACTTTGAGATCATCCTTGCCTTAGATCCACCCTAATAACATGGAAGGACATTACGGAAAATAGGGGCAAAATACATTTTTATCGTATTTTGTTGTTATGATATGATAGTATATATTATTGCATATAAATTGGTTTCAGATTAACGAAATTTGGGATGTACTGTCTTTTGCATGATTTATTTCAGGTCTTCCAAGTCATCAGGTATTGTAAAATAATTTAAAATTCACTTGGCTGTCATACATTGTCTAAATTTTCTGGTTCATATTAGATGTGCAAGTTTGTCTATAATCGCAACAAAACAGCAGTCGGCACACATGTAATTTTCGGTTCATATTATAATGTCCCCTGACTGTATATATTATCTTATATTACATTGTTTATTCATTCCCATTACCATTCATCTTTATCATCTTCACTACCATTTTTATCATTACTTGTGTTTTCGTGATTTATATATTAACATAAAAATAATTTTATAATTTTTACCTAATAGGTTATATATATATATATACTTTTCAATCATTATTATTACCTACTTATATGTCCAATTATCATTTTGATCCTGTCTTCTCCCCTTATGATTTCGAAGTATCTAGTACCTTGAATACAAGAAGCTGCAACGGAATCTGTGGTAGGCTTTTGCACTTATTACTGAATGTATTTTCATTTCCGCTTTGCAAATGGACATTTGATCAAATCTGAGCTGATCTGGTTCATGTAGCGCTGTGTGCCAATTGGCTAGTGGCTGATTTTACAGTTCCCTTCGAATTTTTGACAACCGCAGCGACTTGATAGTGAGAGGAATAATCATCCTGTTGAAACACCGTCGGAGAAAAATGAAGGAAGAATGTTGCAACAAATAATATATTTCTACCGAATTTTGAAGACAATATCTGATACTCGGTAGTGAGGTAGTAAGTGCTCTCAAGGACGTGGAGCAAGGCAGGTGATTGTTACCCATTGCATATATATTAATAAAATTTACTTTTAATAGGTTTGCGTCGACCATCGGTTGAATCGGTTGAATCGGTTGTGTCGATACTTTGTTCCGCAATATTTTGTTATCGGGCGTAGCGTTTTGCCTATTGTTTCGGTTGCCTATTGTTCGTTGCGCATGTGATCGAGTGAGCATCGGAAGTCGTGGTTTGCCGGGTATGATCGGTCGGTGGTGAGGTACATTATTAGTTGTGATCCAGATTATTCGTTCGTCATGCTCGTCGGGCCGCCCTGTCTTGGAGCAGGTAAATCGCTGTCCCATTTCGTAAGGGACTCCAGCGGCATCCGTGGTGTGGATCGGTCCAAGTTGGCTCTCGAGCGTAGAGATGAAATCTTAATGAAATACCACTATCACACTCTGTGAGTGGCCCCAATAGCATCCTTACTGTTGGTTTAAACCGGTCAAAATCGGCTTTTCAGCATTATCAAAAATCCCTTTGTTTTCTCAATAAAAAACCACAATCACACTTTGTGAGTGGCCCCAATAGCATCCTTACTGTTGGTTTAAACCGGTCAATATCGGCTATTGAGCATTATTAAAAATCACTTTGCATTTCAAATGAAAAACCACAATCACACTTTGTGAGTGGCCCCAATAGCATCCTTACTGTTGGTTTAAATCGGTTCAAATCGGAAATCGGTACTAATTACACGTAACAGCTTGTCGTTAACCAAAACGAACCCTGCTGCCACCCAATCCTGTTATCCAAAATCCCAGTGATTTCTCGTGGAAGTGCAGTGGATTCCACGGCTTCCAATAAAGCGAGTATCACGTCAACATATTCCTACCCATTCCCTACTTGACCTGCATTCGGGCGAGGCCGGCGCCGGTATTGCCTTAGTTTGGGATCACCAGTTTTTACACATTGAAGATGTATGTTAGTCCCAAGCATCATCTGTTGGTTCTCTGTGTAATAACAGCTGATCTGGCAACAACGGAGTAGCAACCTCGGGCGGTCAATCATGCTCATGCTCATGCTCATCTACACATTTTTTTGAGTATTTTACAGGGGAGAGGGGGGGGGGGGGGGGGAGGGGTGGGGGGGGGGGGGGGGGGGCAAGGGAGGAGGTGTAAGGCAGGTTTTTTTTCCTTTTTTTTATTATTATTGCCAGGGGGGTTTTGGTTTGTAGGGTGGGGGGGGCAGTATATTTTGTTTTTGTTTTTTTTTTTTTTTCGTTTTTGTTATATTTTGTTGTAATTTTTTTTTTGACTTTTCCTAAAAGACGGCGGTGTTATAAGCAGTGTATGTTTATAATATGTGGTTTTTTTTTTTTTTAGAAATTTTTTTTTTTTTTAAAACAATGTTTAAAAAATCTTTTTTTGAAAAAAAAAACAAAATAATTTTTTTTTTTTTCGACCATGATTCTCACTTCACACGAATGTTGCAATAATTGGACGATTCTAGTCTACACGCTCGCCTGTAACAAAGGAAACAATCCCTGATTCATTGAGCATCCAGAAACCCTTATCACCCGTGACTTCGTGTCACCGTTTTTCTATGGCTATGGCTTTGCGTGCCTTTTCCAGCCATCGACCGTTAAGCATGGTTGTAAAGTCTGCCCGGTGATTTAAACTGTACGTCTGCTGTAGACGTTTTAGTTCATTCGAGACGGCATAAGGACTTGAGCGCAGTAGCGTGCTCCCCATTCCCTCTATTTCTATATTCTCGTTCTTTTCCCTTTTATCCCTCATCGAAACCAACAAGACGTTCGATATGGCATCATTGACCCTCTTTACAGGCCGCTTGGAGGTCTATGACTGTGGTCAGTAGTCATTACTTTCTTTTAAAGTTTGACCTCTATTCGCTGGCTTATACTTTTTTAGATAATTCCAGCGCCCTTAGATACTTCAGTACAGATAGTTCTGTACTACGGTCGTTATACAATACAGGTTCAGGCCTTCATATGTGTAGGCAATTTCCCCATAGGCCGCTGTCGCTACCTCGGGGTTTGCCCTTGCTCCACATAACTCCCGGATGCGCCAATCCACTTTGGGGCGCGTAGAGTCCCATGCCCGTTGCCACAGCCTAGGGAGCTGACACATCGTGGGAATCTCTACTCCCGTTAGGTCTCGCCACCACTCTTTTGCCCTGCAGACGGTAGGTCTGTAGTCACGAGTGGGGTCCCTTTGTAGTAACCTCATGGCTTTGATATCCATGTCTTCAGTTACAACATTTGCCAAGGGGACCTTACCACATTCCACCAATAGGGAAGCCATAGCTGAGGTCTGAAAGGCTCCGCTTCAAATCCTATAGGCCTCTTTGTATTGAGGTTCTAGGATTTTAAGCAGGGATATTCCACCCCGGCTCCATAGCTCCGATCCATAGAGTATGCACGCTACGATCATAGCCCGTGCAATCTTGGTCAATGTACAGCAAGAGGCTTCAGAGAAGCGGCCGTTTAGGGCCCGAAGAACGTTCAACTTGACGTTGACGTTACCCTTCACTACCTTGGCGTGCTTCACAAATCGCAGTTTGTGGTCGATCGTCACGCCAAGAAGCTTCATTTCCCGTACTGTCTTGACTTCAAGCTCGTCGATACAAACGTGGGGTAACCTTGGCCTGTGAGTATGACCAAAGCAGACGTGCATGGTCTTAGATATCTCAGAGGAAATCCTAAACTCAACCCCTTCTGCCCAGCCAACCACATTATCCACTGCTTTTTGCATTCTGCCTCTGACTGCCCTGGCTAATTTACCAAATACAACGAGGGTTATATCGTCAGCGTACACTAGGATGTGTACGTTTTCGGGGATGCGTTCAAACACTGAGTTCATCGCGATGAGAAACAGTGTGACATATATGACAGACCCTTGCGGGATGCCATTCTCTAGCAACCTTGGTTCGGAGGTTGCGCCGGCGTTTAAAACTCGAAACTTCCTACTGTGTAGGAAGTTTTCCACGTAAGCCAACATGCGCCCTTCGAATTTCCATTTCTTGATGGTAGTCAAGATTGGAAGTCTCCATGTCATATCAAATGGCTTGGACAAATCGAGAGATACTACATCAACGTGTAGGCTCTCTGCTTTGGCCCTGTCCAATAAATGATCGAGTTCGGAGAAGAACGTCTCCGACCCGTAGCCGCATCGGAATGCGTGTTGCTGTGGGTGGATTCGTTCATGCCTCTCCAACTCAGTTGACAGGCGACGGTCAACTATCCGCTCGAGTGTTTTGACCTGTAAGTTTCACCGGTACTGTTTGGTAAATTTACCTGAATGCTCGATCACATTGTGCACATTAGAAACATTTATGATTGCCCAATTTGTTTGACCAGGGGATGGGAAATTGGTAAATCGTACCTGAAATCCGGTGCACACAGAAGAACGTTTACCTCCAGTCGTCAGCCACCCAGCGCAATGGTGATATTCCGGAGGACAATCTTGGCCGCAGCAGCAACAAACAACGCCAGCTTCTCAACCCTTTTATCTCGTATCGACCACACGCGATTTTCGACACTCAAGGTAAACCACGAGCTTATGGCAAAACAACATTTCAACAAAGAATTTTCATTAGGGCCTAACTGACAAACGTAAACAATGGCTTTTTCCGCGAATTTCTCGTCTTTGAAAACTCGCCTAATCAATCCACCACGGTCATTTCGAAGAGAAAGACTTCAGCTTTCCGATAGAATTGGAAGCTTACATGGGTAGCTTTTGTGCCACGAGAAATTTACGGAAGAAGCCATTGTTTACGTTTGTCAGTTAGGTCCTAATGAAAGCTCTTTGTCGATTTATTATAACAGAACGATTACACACGTCAACACATTCCTACCCTTTCATTATTTGACCTGCATTCGGGCGAGGCCCGCGCCGGTATTGCCTTAGTTTGAGATCACCAGTTTTATACACATTGAGCATGTATGCTAGTCCCAAGCATCATCTTTTGGTTCTCTGTGTAATAACAGCTGATCTGGCAATAACGAAGTAGCAACCTCGGGCGGCCAATCATGCTGATTATCTTGCTCATGCTCATAGAAACGGATAAAATCTTTGAATAGGATAAGACAACTGCAACTTCTCGCTCTGATTACCTTACTGTCTTGTTTTCTCACACGCTTATCAAATGACTGATCTGAAAGTCGGATAGGAGTCGTCACGTCTCGCCCGGATAGTTAAAATTATTATATATATATATATGATTTTTAAAACCAAAATCGGAATGAGACTGTTGATATTTTTTCCTGAAAGTGCAATAATAGCCTATATTTTGACTGCTCAACTGATTTATTACAACAAAACAAAGTCGAAAAGGAGCTGATTTCTTGCGTGCAAATATTAAACAAATCTAGCTTCTATTTCTATTCTATTTAAAATTCCAAGCCGCTATGACCCGAATCGAATTTAAAAAAAATTGACGATTTTTCATGCGTTTACCTTCACCCGCACTGACGAAACTACCCATGCGGCATCAATCATAGTAAGCCATGAGTCAGCAGACAAAATTTGACAGCTCTATCAGTCGAACTCTAACCGTGATGGCAAACACAGTGAAGCAACTCCGTTCAGAAGTGTGCGCGTTCAAAGAACGGCACCCCGCCGCGTCGAAAACGGACATCGTGCGGCACTTTGTGGACGCCGGATACGCCCGCCCGTTCCAGCATCTACAACATCTTGGCATTATTAGACAACAATCAGAGCATCGTAAGACAGCCCGGTTCCGGACGGCCGACGACCCTGAGCGACAAGAAGCTCCAAAGGATGCTGAGAAGGAAGACAGAGGGAAAAGTGGCTACACCGCTGCGTGCGCTTGTTCAACCGGCCAAACAGTGAAACAGTACCTGACGAACATGAACATACATGTCAGGAAGCGGAAGTCGCGTCCACTGGTTTCGGAGCTGCAGGCAATGACTAGGATGGTCAACTCGATTTTCCCGGCGAATCGCGACGTGGCGGTGGTGATAGACCACGAGACCTATCTTACCCTGGATGGCAACGACTGGCAGGGCACTTCGTATTTTACTTCTCCCACGAAGGAAGTGAGCTCCGAGGTGAAGTTGATTTCATATACCAAGTTCCCCAAGAAGGTGCTGCTGTGGCGGACAATCAGCGAGAAGGGGATGTCAAAGCCGCTCTTCTTTCGCTCCGGGACTGGCCCTGAACGGGGAAATTTATAGTACGAAATGCTTGCCGGAAGTTGCGTCGTTTATCAAGAAATACCATAAGGGCGAAGACGCGGTGTTGTCGGCCCACTACTCGAAGCGATCGTTGGAGGAGATGGAGCGGCTGAATATCGATGTGGTACCCAAGTCGGCGAACCCGCCCAACGTCCCCCAGCTGCCTCCCATCGAGAATTTCTGGGCCAACCTGAAGCGTAAGATCTACTCCAACAATTTTGTCGCGAAAACTGAGGAGGAATTGATAAATAAAACGAAGAAAGAACTCAAAAACATGCCTACACGCATATTTTCGTCCGTTATGGCGAATGTTCCGG
This sequence comes from Aedes koreicus, assembly GCA_024533555.2. NCBI lineage: Eukaryota > Metazoa > Arthropoda > Insecta > Diptera > Culicidae > Aedes > Aedes koreicus. The sequence continues at coordinate 20,090 of JAHHFK020003352.1, forward strand.
TTAACTGCCGGAAGGCCGCTCGCAAGGGCGTAGAATTTTTTTTGCAAGTAAGCGCAAATAATTACCTTCCATGGGAAATTTATCAAAAGCAATTATCTGTCTTAGCTTTTGTTATCACCATCCGAAAAAAGTTCATTTTTTTTTTAATGCAAACGCTAGTTGTTTTGTTTGTTGAAGCACCTGATAGACGGTTGACACGTCTCCAGAAAAGTTCTTTGTGATTGAATAATGCCGAATTCTAAAAGTTATTCTTAGAGTCGTATTATATTATAAATATATGATACATATTTATATGTATATATATAATTCAGCTCAATTTTGGAGGGATTATCAGGACCAGATTTAGAATCGTTAGAGTGGAGAGAAGCTGAAACGTTAATTGGAACCACTCTATTTTTCGTACTGCACTGGTCCTTTGATGTTTATATGGAGGAACGAAACCTTATGTGATCTAAAGCCCTAAAAAAGCCCTGAAAAGTCCCCCACCCTCATTTTCCAAGGCTTAAAAAAAACTAAACAAAATATGTTTGCTATCTGTGCTTACAGTTGTGTTTTTTTTTTTTGGAACAACAACTTTGCCGAAATCAACTTGGGTTCTTCGTTCATCATCTTGTGAACTCTCATATTGCAGTTAAAATAAAAATATTTAAATCTATTTTCAATTCAATCTAAATAATAAACTAGTACGTCAAAATCAAGAATACTTGATCCAAAGAGCGACTAAATCCAAAGAACTTTGCGAAATGGGCGAATCTGTTTTTATAAACAGACATTTAAATCGACAATTTCTCACGATTAAAAGCACAATTTCTTAAACTAAGACCGCAATCGGACAAAAGAAAGCTTCTGCTAGCCAGTTGTGAACTTAATTTTTCAAATAGAGCTTTTATTCGCTAAAATACGTGGATTCTAATGTTTGTTTACAAATGGAGATTCGCCCATTTCGCAAATTTCTCCGGAAATGTTGTTTTAAACAACACGTACAGACGTACAGTTCAAAGAGACGTCAATGGACCAATCCAAGTTTAAAAAAGAAGAAGACACTGAGTGGTGATAAATCTGACAGCTCCCATGTTAACTAGGACTAACATTTTGAAATGCTTCTTGAAAATTTAAATGAAATTTTAATTAAAAGTGGTTTGTTGTATGATGGATGAAACATCGAAAACTGGACAACAATGATTATATTCAGAATCTGATCTACTGAAATTTATTCTTATTCAATCGTAATAAGCTTAGAGCACACTATCTCAAACCAATCTTACCGAAAATATTCTAAGACCGCGTAAACAAGCTCCCTGAACCGCTTAAAAACAGAATTCGAATGACCAAATTTTGCAAATGTCTTGTTCTTCTTGGAAAACAACTCAAAGAAAATTAAATTAAATAACTTATTTTTAACCGAACCGTAGAGCTTTTCATCATTACCGTTACCAGAATTTGAAGTGACTTTTATTGTCAGAAACTGATTATCTTTATCTTATAGCAGGAATTTGAGTACTGTTTCATAAAAAAAAAGCTTGATATGTATGTAATTAAGGAACAATGTAGACATCGCAGAAACTACGTTTTATCCTTGTTTACTAAAACTAAACCCATTTAAATGGGTAGACGCCGTTTTACGGAAAAATGGGTAAAAATTTCCACAGGAGGAATAACAATAATAATAAATCGTACCCATTAATGGGTAAAGGAAGCTTACCGTGTATTGAAGAAAGTGCCTAGAGCTCATTTCATTACTGAACCGTTTCTAGGTTCAATCGACGCCTAGAGTTAGGCAGCCCAGATGCTATCCCCTTATGAATGGGCTTTCGGTGCAACGAACGGAGCCAATCAGTTATTAATGAATGAATTTTCACAAACACGCGCACTAAGCCGCACCTACACAACCAGCCGATGCGTAATATTATTCGCAATTCGTGCTTTGGAGAGAGTTGAGCAACTTCAACAAGTTTTTTTTCTCAAGATCTTTTATCAGAGGTGTTCGTCATTTAGATTTCCTATCCTATCAATAATCAGCTGCTGCAGCTGTCAAACATTTCATGAAATTATGAAATCTCATTTATATTCCTCCCGTCCTATCAACTGACTTTATATTCAAACAACATTCGTTCAAATTATAGGAAAAAAATTCATTTACCATACCCAAGTCAGAGTCACCTGTAGCTACGCATCTTGAGTTTATCTGTTCCGTTCTCGTACGGGTACAGGTGTGTGCGAGTTCATTGAAATCCAAGCCTCTGTGCCGTTCCGAGCCAGCGAGTTGTGCTACATTCTCTCATTCGTGGTCCAATAGTCGAACGGGAGTGACAGTCAGCGCCGTTGCTGCGGTCGTCTTCGTCGTGTTAGTCGTCGTCGTGTCGTCGGTCGGACAGCTTTTGCGGAAAAATCGTTTGAAAACTCGCTTGGAAGTGCACTTTTCGTAGTTTACCGGCAACCTGCTGCAGCGAGGTGTGAAAATGTGATGAAATTCGGTGCATTTTAGCGTGAAATAGTGAAAACACAACCTGTCCTGATTTCGGACAGGCGGAAGAATAAGAAGAATGCTTTCCAGTCAAAGGCTGTGAGGTGTAAAGTTATTTTTCTCCAAACGCACACCGTTGCGATTCCTGGAGCTGAAGATCGGGCGAAGAAGCAAACGGGCAGGTTTTTGGGCACTGCACTCGCCTTGGTGTGCGTTACGGCGACTCACCTGTCAACTACTACTTTCCCAGCACAGCACAATAATAAACAGTAAACAACAACAACCACCGACGGTTGCCGCTAGAGGGGAGCTCAACACGCGAATCGTTCGTTGGTGGCTGTCATAAAGTAGGTGAGTGGATTATTGAAGCCCAGTTGCATTCGCAGCGGGCGGAATGAATGAATTTGGTTTGTGTTGGTGTGTTTACAATAAAACATAATGTTTTCATTCTGGTTCTACTGGGCTGACGAGGGCCTGTTTGAGTATCCATGCGGACAACGCAAGATACCTATGCCTTCCGATCATCTATAACTGTATTTGCAGACATTACATTCTCTTTCTAAGGGGTTCGTTTTGCAAGGAACGGGTTATTGGTTTCGATTTTGGCAATGGGAATTAGGAAATTGGAATGAATAAGGCCTCTACTACATTTTTACTAGTGTAGCAAATATTTTTGAACAGTGGCGTTTGGTGTGGTTCAGAACTGTTTGTTGGCCGATTTAATATCAACAATATTCATAATGCATGAACATTATAGTTACAATGGTTTTGTATCATGCAAAATATCAAACCAGTCTGTCAGAGAACGCTCAGAGGTACTCTACCTTTACCTTCACGAATAAGGTCGTAAAACTATTCCTATTTCATATCAAGTATTAGGAGAGTTTCGCGACAATGGCTTGTAAGAAAACTTTAGTTCTTCTTCGACCTGCCTATAATGTGAATCATACTTAGTTAAGAACGGAGTTTAAGTTTAATTTGCGACTAGGGCGGACATGCAGAATGTAAACAAAAGGGAAATGATGATTGTAATATTGCAAGTAGAATTTCAAACCGAAATTTAAAAATTAACGAATAAATTCAAATACAATCTAGCATACAAACAGAGAACAAAGCTAGCTTCTGATTCATATATAATACTGATGGAAATTCGTACGTTTTATGTTGAAATTTGCACATTTTCTATATTCGCCTGTCAATGCTAGTATGTATGATTACGCCATTTTCAATGTTGGCCCCACAAGTACTGGAAATAAAAGTATCGCCCTATACTATTCGCCTATTTTTGACATTTTCATATGTTTCGCTCAGGGATGCCATATTTACAGACATGTCTGTAAATTTGCAGACTTTTCATTTTTGTTGCAGACTTTTACAGACTTTTAAAATATTTTTTAAATTTCAAATAAATCCTCTGAAGTTTGAATTAAAAACGTACGAGGAACTGAACAGTATAGTAGATACTGTAAGAAGCTTTTAAAGTAGTAATCCTTGAGGAAACGAAAATGGTGGGCCATTTGGAGTTACAATGGGCACAGAGATAAGCAGCGTATAGGCCTTTTCCGAAGATAACATGGATTCTTTACTTACTTGTTCTATTTCTTTCAAATCCCATTTTCAACTAATTCAAGCAATAATATCAACATTTTCGAGTTCAGTTATCTTTATAAAGTCCTTTTAAACAAATTTATCCAATGTGTCCTCCTTTTTTCTTAATAACATCCTCGAGCCGACGCCGGAAGCCAGAGCATGCGTTTCGGACGTAGTCCTCCGACATTAACTGCCATGTGCGTGTTATGGTTGACTTCAGGGTTTTCACACTAGGGTGTGATGTTTTGCAGGCTCGTGCTTCAACATATGCCCACATCGAATAATCCATCGGATTAAGATCTGGACTGCTAGGGGGCCACAAATCCTGCGGCCAAAACTTCATGTTATCGTTCAACCATTGTTGGGTTCGATTGGACGTGTGACACGGCGCTCCATCCTGCTGTAGGACGAGGTTTTGGTCCTCGGAGAAGTTGGCCTTCACCCAGGGAAGCACTTGGTCCTTTAAAATACCGATATACACTTCGGTATTGATTTTAACTCCAGCATCAATAAAAATAGGCGGCATTTTCAAACCGTTGGACGCCACCAAGCCAAACATCATGACACCAGCCGGATGTTTGGTTTGAAATTTGAATTTCACTTTTTCCGGAACGTTCTCCATTTTCTGCGGTGAAATGAACCGGTCCGTGCGACTGTTGGCCACAGCATCGATGCTGAAAAGCTTTTCGTCGGAGAACAGGATTATCATTTCTTCCTTCTTCAACAAGGAAAGAAATCTCTTGGAACGAGTCACTCTTAGTTCCTTGACCCGGTTCGTAATCAAGTAGCATTTCACTCTGGCTCTGAAAGATGCATGCAGGTCTTCTTTGATGATTCTCCGCATGGATTTCTCCGAAATATTGGCTTCCTTTGCAAATTTTCTTATGGAACGCACCGGGTTGCGAGCAAACGGACCGATTTGATCACGTTCGGCGTGCGTGCAAAGCGCGGACGTCCGCTTCCCGGCTTCCGCTGCTTAGGAACATCCTGCAGGGACTTTTTTATGCGGTAAACTGTTGCCAAATGGCACCCTACCACCTTGGCAATCTCTTTCGGCTTCTTCTGGGCGAGCAACAAACTGGTGATCACTTCTTTCGCGAACATTTTGACGAATTTGCAATAAAACAAATAGAATGTTTGGATGCAGCACTTGAAAGCAAACATAAACAAATACACTTTCGACAGAAATTAGTCACTAGCTACACGAATTAACCCAATACTCAAGTTTGAACATTTTCGGATTATTTTCTGCCGCACCCTGTATGGGTTGCCTACTTTTGTCGCCATGTAGTCTGTAGACTTAATCGCGCATCATTCTTTTTGAACTCTTCCATGGTCTTGCACTCCTTACCACTCTTCATGAAGTTGCCCTTGACGATAGCCCAGTAGCGTTCGATTGGACGAAGCTGTAGACTTTCTCAACGAAATCTACTCCATTTTGATGCATCCATTGAACTGTCGTTTTGGCGTAATGGGCTGACGCCAAGTCAGGCCAAAACAAAGGAGGGACCTTGTGCTGGTTGTATAACGGAAGCATCCTTTTCTGCATACACTCAGTACGATGAACTTCGGCATTGATCGTACCTTTAGTGAAGAGAATCGATGACTTGGAGCCACAGGAATTGCTTGCCTTACGGGAACCTTCAAGCCAATTTTTTCCACCTCGAAAGACTATTTGGAAATGCTCACATCTTTGCCGATGACCATGGTGTAAAATTGCGGTCCTGGAAGCTTTCTGGAGTGCTCTTTGGCATATGTTTCGTCATCGGTTAAAACACAGACAGACGGTCATTGCTAAAATCGGCTGTTTAACTTTCTTACTCTGGTTTTCACCCTGGATTTTTGCTCAGCACTTTGTTTGGCTATTTTTTTGCTTCTTATAAGTCTTCAGGTTGTTCGTTTCATGATTTTTTGCACCTTTCCGGTGGAGGTACCAGCCTTTTTTGGCCAATTAAGGAATAAACATCGATCTGTTCCGAAGGATGAGGTTCCGATCCAATTTTGGGTCAGCTGGACCTGGTTTTCTTTCTCTTCTTGACAGCTCATCGAACTAGTTGTGTTCCCCGAACTTTTGGGTAATAGATTTTACGGAGTCGTGCACACTTAGTTTTTTTCGCCGAGAATCCAACAGCCGATCATTTCGGCATTTCAATTTACTGAGATTCAGTGAATAAATTATCGAGATTCGGTTAACAAATTTTACTGATACTCAGCTAACAAACAAACATTAAACAGGGATAGCTTAGCTTTAGCCGCTTACACCAAGGTATCCGGCCTCGTTAAAATTCACCGGGGCATTCATCATCTTGCTGGAAGCAGCGAATCTCGTCCTCACAGCAATCTCATCTCCGCACCGGACCGGAACGAAATTGTGCAACGTCAGTTCAGTCCGGACGGCATGAGCTCCTTCACACGTTGTCGACCAAAGAGAATGTGGGTGGGAGGAGGGTTTCGCTTCCGATGCTCTAAAATCACTAAACTCACACTGTCCTCGGAATGACGACGACGTCAAACGCCGGAACGTGCTCAATTGACCCCGAGTTTAAATATTTGAATTTTAAAATAAACTTTGCCGGAAAACCAAGCGCGCCTTATGGAAGGATACCGGTAACTACAACAACATAATTGGAAGGGTGCGGAACAATCGAAAATACAGACAGTCGTTAGCTAATCATGTTGTTCAGGTTTCCTAGTGCGGTTTTCTGAAACACACGTGAGATCTTCTTCTGCTCTTCTGCTTGCACGCTCGAAATCAGCAGCAACTTAGTCCGCTGGTAGCGTTTACAGTTTCGTCCAATGATGAAACCCAGATAGTCTTCCAGCCGGCCGGTGACACACCCTCGCACACATTTTCACTTCGAAGCGGCGATCCTTCGATGTTCATACTTCCTTCCGGTAGAGCTGTATTCGCTCAGTGACAACTGAAATTTTCCGCTGCAAAACCTCACTCACTACCGAAACTCTGATAAGAAAATAGTCGAATTAACTTCACAAAACTTCACAGATTTCTAGCGCAGTTTACTTCGATCCAAACAAACATTAAACAGGGATATCAGCAAAAGTAACTGCCGAGTTGATCGGCTGTTGGACGTTTCCCGAGGTAAATTGGGTGTGTGATAAATTCCAAAACGTTTCGCTATTTATTTCATCTAGACATCCTTCTCACGAAGCCACGTGTACACCACTTGAATTTTATCACTCTTTAAGATTTGCGACATCTTGAAAACGATCACTGTTTACCGAAAGTTCAGGAGCTGCTAGTAGGCTCAGACCGATAATCCTACGCGTGTAAGTGTAAGCGCATCATAAGCGTTGCCAGTTTAGTTTCGATACAATGCTTATCATTTGTTTGAACATCCTGAGCCCGGAAAAAAAGGTAATCGGTATAAGAAAATTGAAGACGGGTGAGAGCGGTTGATAGAAATTCCAAAAACCTCGTGTCTCTCGTTGGGAACAACTTTCTGTTTATATCAGCATTGCGAAGTAAGAATTTATGTAATCAAATTCGGAGAAATATACTCACCTCATCGTATCCAATCAAGATGTAAATGAATTCGATGAACGTGTCTGTCCTTCTCGCGACAGTATGACATTGCACCCCTTTAAATTTTTAAACCAAGGAAGAACGCTTGACCCGAAGAATTTGCATTCCTTCACCTGTTTACCACGCTTCACGTATGCTGCGCCTTTATTGCATAATTTGCATGCATTGTCAGCTTGCCGAGTTCCTCTAGCCTTGCTAATCAAACTTGAAAATTTTCCAGTCGAGGGTTTGCATCCATTAGAGTAGTTCGTTTGACTGCCAAAACATTTCAGTTCGTTTCCAACTTGCCGGAAATGCTGCTCGCGAGAAACTCACGCGATCGAAACTTTAAATCAAGACCACTCAATTTGAGGGCAAGCTTTTATGGTGGGAGAAATTCACTGAAATAGGAATTCAATGCTCAGACAATATCGACTCTTAATGTTGCCTCGTTATTTATCACCGAAAATATTCATCATGGCAACTAGAACAGCAATTCATGGCTAACTATGAGGTTCTCAAAAATTTAACAAGTCAAACCAATCAGTGGATAAAGCTGGAAAATAACTGAAGCGTTGTGAAGCTCTTTGCTTCTGCTTAAAAAAAAGGTGATATAATACATCCGAAGATCGACGACACTCAACTCCAAGAACCATCCATTTCTCGATGCAATCGATTGCCTCATTTCTGCTGCCACCACTCCCACTCGTGTTTGTCAAACCACGATTGGTAATTTGTTTCGCGTTGTCGTACGTATTTCAGGCAGGTACGCATCATCACTGCTTCCTCGCCAAAATTGACGTCGTCTGTTTCGTCGAGCTGATTGGAATATTAAAACACCATTTTCTTGGCAATGCTATCCCAGCTCTTCAAACAAGATATGTACGTGTCATAACCGTAACCGTCCACGAAGAGCATTAGTGTCAATTCAATTCGCTGTCTTTTTCCAGGGAAGTCCCAGAGGCAGGCCATTGCCGTAATTCGATCAGCAGTGACTTTCGTTTCACCTCCAAGTCGAGATGGTTTCTCTCTGAGCACAGCATCTAGAAGAGTGAACGACTAACGGCTCAAATTCAGCTGCTGGTTTAGTTTGATACGATGGTTATCACTTTTCTTTCTTTTGTTTTGCTTTTTCTTCTTTTCATTCGAATGGAAATGTCGTCATTCGATAAGCAATTCTTTTGCTACTCACGTTCCAGGTGACCATGCGTTTGGTCCACAAAAATGATTTAAAGAGGTCACACGACATGGTTAAGTAAACAAATTGAAAATCCAATCGAATACGTCCACGGCCAAATAATATTTGCATCTTGGTAACCGAATTACGTAGGTGGGCGCAACGATTGAATTATGTGGGAAATGGCGTTCGATTATCGACCACGATCACACGATATCTTCTGAGTGGTATATTTCTCCAAGGCACTGTTGTCAAGATGAAAAATTGAATTCAATACTAAGAGATGAATTTGATTGAACACGTGATGTTTTGATTTTCTATAAAGTTGCCTCAGTGGCTGTTGGGTATTCCGGAAAAACGGTGAGAACTGACCTGCAAAAAAAAAAAATAAACAGAAAAATAAACCATTCGTTATATCCGCTGCTTGATTGCTGCACTTGACTGACTTTCTTCTTAGCTGATATCGGATTTCAAATACCATCGGCCAGAGCGCAGGTGTGGCTAACTGCTCTAAAGATGAACCGAGTGAGAGAAAGCAGGAACAGAAGACATCAGGGTCTGGTTTTTAGCCGGGACAGAGGTAATAAGGAGAAATCAATCTGCTATGCTAATGAGGGGGCTCCGATCTGGAGCGATAGGTCGTTCGACCGGTGGGTAAAGTGAGCATGATGTTCAAATTTTTCTCCTCATATGACATATGAAGACGTTCGATGGTAAAGTTTTGTGTTTGCTTTTTAATAATAGAATTTCAATAGCGTCTAGAAGACTATTCTACGAACCGTAGCCATCGGCGTCACGTTCGTTATTAAATAGTTAAAAAGCAAGGCCTTGATGGCGCGTGTTGTTACCATTAGCTTAAGCAGATAACATTTAGGCCCTTTTGTGTCTTATTTCATTAATTTTTGATTTCTTGCGAAAATCGTGGGACCTCGACTATCATATGCTGTTCCATTGCCGATTGCCACACTCTTCCGCGTCAGCTTGATGCCTTCGCTGACTGGTGCTTCGTTAACCGAATGGAAGTGAACCCAACAAAATGCTCAGTTATCTCCTTTTCTCGAAAAAAGGAACCGATCATCTTCAACTACAATCTGTCTGGGACAGATACTGAACGAGTGAGCCACGTGAAGAGTAATTTTTTAATTTTTGATATTTACATGAGGGCGTTTGGGGATTTTGGTTTTTTTGGGGGGGGGGGGGGGGGGGTTTTGATTTTTTTGGTGGGGAAGGAGGGGGGTGGGGAAAAAAAAAAAAAAATAATATAAAAAAAAGGGGGGGGTTGTTTTATAGTTTTGGTGGGTTTTTATTGTAGGGGGAGGGGGGTGGGAAAAAAAATTTGTTGGGGGAGTTTTTGACAAAGGTTGCATTCCCAAACCGTACTTTTTCTACTCAGTAACCATATGTTGAGTAGCTTCTTTCAAAGGAAGATTTTATTTAACATATGACCAGTTTCTTGGCAATAGTCTAAGAACTTCAACTTTTTTCTCAGCTCGGCAGTGTCGGCTTTTGAAAACCCTGATTTAAAATTTAATAGCAGTTTATCGAAACCCTGCGACACGTCAGAAACTTCATTTGGAAACCATGTTCTTATCGTTGCAAAAATTTGTGAAAATGTTTCAGTTGCTTTAGAGAAGCGATAATTGCTACTAGAAGCAGAATCGTGATAACCTTCCCTCGATAGATATTCCTAAAAACTGTACAAGAGCTTGTATCTTTTCTAAATTAATCAATGATCTTACGGATTCTCCCAGCTGTTTCCTTCGATGCAACCGACGAAGTTGGAGGTGAAGTCTGTTTCTAAATTTTTGCTTCTGCAGAAACTGTTACGGGAATGTTCTCCTCACTAGTATTTGTAAAGCTTAAGCGACATTTCGTACATAATTTCATTTTATTCGTTACCCAATCCATGCGTCTGGAACGTAAATTATCTAAACAACTCTGAGTAATTGAACGCAAATGAGCGCGTTGAGCTTCGTAGTATTTTACCTTGTCCTTGATCGATGGTGATGTAGTGTCCTTGGAAAACTTTTCGATGTAGCAATGCACTGCACTCTTGAAGTATGATGAAGCCTATTCTTCGAAATCGTTTCACGGTAGATCACCTTTTCGTGGTGCGTTACGGGGTATCAGATCTACCACCGAACCCTAGTCCGAATTAATTCAAACTAGGGAACATATTTGTTTTTTGTAGTCAAAGGAACATATCTTAGTCCTTATTACATTTTATGTCTTGTGAAAAGTGACAATACTCGGATTGTGCCACCGAGGATGAGCTTGGAATAAGGAAAACATGGTTAGTCTTCATTTATGTGAATTCTCATTTTCTATTTGATGTTCTATAGTTTGAATTGGTTATGACTAGGGTTCTGATGCATGGTCAGTATCGGAGTCATAGTTTGTTTTCTTTGCAATGAATCTGATTTTGACTGATAAAGGGGCGCGCCTTTGAAGAGTGCTCTCACTCCTCAAAGGGTTTAAATAGCGGAAACTTTCAATAAAAGTCGATTCATTGCCAACAAAACAAACAATGACAACTGTAACAACACCGAATACTTCATCATTTCTCAATAGTGATGAAGTAACTCGACATGCACTAAACAAAGGATACGGGATATACTACAATAGATCAAATTACTGGTCGCAGTGGTTTATGTCCCGAACAGAGGAAAAATCTCCCTTGCAGGTCTAAAGCATGAGATAAGTCTATGATTATGATTATTGTTATCATTATTATTAGTATTGTCAAATGTTCAAGTACTTGCAACAGAAATCAAAATAATTAAATGATTTTGTTGATAAATGTTTAAAAAAAGATGTTACTTTTCAATAGCCAACGAATGGGATAGTAATAATGATACAGAATAACCACTTTGAAATCACTCATGTAAAACGTAAGTCAGTTCTGAAAAGTGTGGAATGACTTGAAAACGAAGTGAATCGTACATTAATTAAGTCACTTAAATGAAGGTGAATTAGTCTTATATCAGTTGAAAACAAAGTGAGTTGGATCTGAAAAGTTTGGTATTACTTGAATAAGAAGATAATCAGCCCAGAAAAGCTAGAAATCTTTTTTAGAAGATTTAGTCACTTCTTTTTGCAATTTTTGAAACGACAACTTTTCGGAAAACTATTTGTACAGACTTAATCTGCGAGTTGATAAGCTGATCCATCCACAGTGGTCAAAAAGTCGATTTTAACGCTCCCAATTGATTGCTCATTAATAGTGGAGCTAGGGCGATGGCGTCTTTGGCAAAGTTAATGGATATGACAAGCTTCGTATTTTGACGGCATGACTTTTGTGATCAATCCCCCTAAAAGTGAGATCAAAATTCAACTTTTTATGATTTTGAGATAGAGAGTTGATGTCTTCAGCGAAGTTGTAGAAAAAGTCACTACAAATAACTTTGCTGAAGACATAAAAATCGTGTGTTTCAGCGTTGTATAACAACTAAACTCCAAAAACACATTTTTACCATGTTATCATGTTCTAAAAAGTTATTTGTCGTATCAAAATACACAACTTTTTAGAACATACTATTCCTGCATCATTTCAAGTGGGATGGGTTATTGAGCTTTTTCCGTTTTTTTTTGTCGTATTTTCGACGGCTGTACCATATTTAGGAGCAGGTAGGTGCAAATAGACTAGATTGCATCTAAAAGTACATCAAAAGAACTTCTGAGTGGTGGTAAGTTTATCCGTCCACGACCGTCTGCTGGGGAGTTATGCTCAAAACAAATATCGATGAATCCTGGAGAGTGTGAGCTGTTTTAGCGATAGTTTTACGATTTTTCATGATTCAAACAGTATAAAAAAATTGCTTTGTCATGATAACCTCTCCATCAAACTCGTTATTTTTAGTTTACTTTTGCATTTTGGTTTTGTAAGTGTTTTTATTTATTTTATGTTACTAAAAATAAAATGATTATTAAACATTTATATTTTCAATGCCGTTTTCAATTTCAACCGCTTCAACTTTTTCATAAAAAAGTTGAATTTCGATCTCACTTTTAGGGGGGTGGATCACAAAAGTCATGTCGTCAAAATACGAAACTTGTCATATCCATTAACTTTGCCAAAGATACCATCGCTCTAGCTCCACTATTTAGTGAGCAATCAGTTGAGAGCGTTAAAATAGACTTTTTGAATCGACTTTTTTTTTTTCGTTCGCTCTTTCGTTTTGGTGCGTGGTGCACTGTATCCTCTCGCATTGTGTGATACACAGTCCGACCCTGGTATGGGGAAGCCACCGCGTTGTGACGTCGGCACAAGCTCGACTGGGAAACGTTCCCGATTGAACTCACCCGATGATGTGCTCTCATCGAAGAAGCTTTTAGCAAACAACCGGTACGCCGTTCTGGAGAACGGCGATACACCGAAAATACAGATTTCCGGAAGGCTTACTGGATAAGGTGTATTCCTACATCAACAAGGGCCTGCGGTGCAGAATTCAACTCTGCTCGCAGGGTTTCAAACTGATGGTCTCGGCGCTGTCCCACTACAACGCTGTCAAAGAAATCCTGAAGCAGATGAATGTGCAGTATTTTACGCACGACATTGAAGCGAACAAAATGTTAAAGGTGGTTTTGCGTGGCCTTCCGGAGAAAAAAACGGAGGAACTGGCTGACGAATTAAAGGCCAATGGATTAAAACCGGTGCAGATCAACAAAATGCGTCGGCACGACATCGCTCGAAGCTATCGGGACCGAATCACCAGATTCACTTCGAGAAAGATTCGACGTGCATGAAGGATGTGCAAAATATCCGAGTCTTGTTCCACATCGTCGTCAAGTGGGACCGCTACCAACTGGTCCACCGTGATATCACCCAGTGCCAGAACTGCCTAATGTTTGTGCATGGCACCAAAAATTGCCACATGGCGATGCGATGCGTCGATTGCGGCAAACACCACGGACCCGATCCCTGTGAGCGGATGGAGGATGCTGACCCAGTGTGTGCCAACTGCGGCGCGGCACACAAAGCAACCAGCAGGGAATGCCCGAAGCGGGCCGAATTCATTGAAATTCGAAGAAAATCATCAGCCAACAACCAACCCGGCCATCGACGACGATCTGGTCCGCCTCCGGCCCTCACGACCGAGAACTTTCCTGCTCTCCCAACACGCCAAGTGCCCCCAAACCGTCCGGACCCCAATCGGCCTTCTGTCCAGCATCGGTTCGCAGCTGCAGCAACCCAGCCATCCTAAAGCGATCTTCCAGAACCGTCGTACTCTGGTGCAACATCTGGCTCGATCGATGATTCGATGCTATCAACGGAGGAAGTCGTTGCAAATCAACATGTTCCTGTTAGATTTCCGACTGATCAGACTTGATCGAACCAGTTCCGGAGGGGGAGTCGCCATCGCCCTGCGCACCAACATCAACTGCCAGATGCTTCCGAGCTTGCAGCTAAAATTCATTGAAGGCATCGGAGTCAAAGTCGAACCCATCAGCCTTCTCTCGGGAGTATCTAAACTTTTCGAGAAAACAATCTACCGTCGGCTCCTTGCATCTGCCGACGAACTCAACATCCTGCTTGATGTACAGTTTGGTTTTCGACGCGGTCGATCAACAGTACATCAACTGAACCGAGTCACTAACATCCTCAGGCGAAACAAGTCTGTTTCGAAAACATCTGCCATGGCCCTTCTTGACGTGGAAAAAGCGTTTGACAACGTCTGGCATGATGGCCTGGTGTACAAACTGCATCGGTACAATCTTCCAGTCTTTCTGGTAAAGATCGTGAAGAACTACCTATTAAACAGAACATTCTGTGTTTCGCTGCATGGTGCAGTTTCCGATGCGCAGGAGGTTTCTGCCGGTGTTCCGCAGGGAAGCATATTAGGTCCACTTTTATTTAATCTGTTCACCTCGCACATACCCCCACTCCCTGAATACGGATCTCTGTCGCTGTTCGCCGATGATACCGCAGTCGTCCACAATGGTAGGGTAGTAAGAGCGATCGCATCGAACTGAATGTTCTGTTGAAGATCTGCATCAATGCAGCGAGGAACCAGGTCATTCTTTTCCCTCACTCAAAATCTCCCAGACCTGTTCCGGCTGAGGATGTTAAAATTTGTCTAAACGGTACAACTAGATAGCTAGATAGCAAGATGAACTTCAGGGAACAGGTTGACAAGACTGTCACAAAATGTAACGCTCTGTTGAAGCCTATGTACCACTTGCTAAACAGAAAGTCTACATTGTCCCTGAAGAACAAGCTTGCTATCTACAAACAGATCATACTCCCGGTTATTGAGTACGGCAGGCCGATCTAGGAGAGTTGCGCGAAAACACACCACCTGAAGCTACAGCGGGTTCAAAACAAATTTCTCAGGATAATCCTGCACACTCCGCCGCGGACGAGAAATACTGAGATCCACCGTCTGGCCGAGATTAAAACACTCGAAGATCGTTTTAGTGAGACTATCAATAGGTACAGGACACATTGCCACCTATCAGACCACCAAGTCATCCGGGACATGGTACCCCACCACTAGGTTTTTCAAATTGTAGTTATTGTAGTTAGGTAGGTTATCAAATTATATAAATTCAAACAAAACAATCCCCATCAGGGATGAAATGTAAACTAGAATATTAAATTAACAAAACACACCACAAAACAAATGAAACAAAGAACAAAGATGAAAAGCCCCTCTGGCGAAACAATTAAACTGTAAAATATTAAGTGTAAAAATTAAATTAAAAAGACAAATAAAGACACATTCTAGTAGTAGTAGCGTGACAAATTCCAGGCCTGCATCGATCTTATAACTTACACCGTGTCCAATATATTCTCATACACTTTTTCCTTGCATTGGTGTCGTGCAACTACTCAACATGCATCACGTATGTGTTGGTGTAGTTTTGCACTATGTTTATACAAACGCTTTTAGGTTATGTCCGATTGTTTTCATTCGGTGTCCATCTTTTACCAGCGATGAAGGAGTTTCGTGCTGTGGTGATAAAAAAAGTTTTTTGAAAGGTGAGCGCCTGGGCGCTATTTTCAGAAATTTGAAAAACCTCGGAGTAAAGCAGGATTTTGTGTACCGAACCATCTGAAGGTACCGTGAAACCTGCTCGTTGGATGACCGGAAGAGATCCGGTCGTACTCGTACGGTGCGGACTGCACGACTTGTTAAAGTGGTCAGGGAACGGATTAGACGAAAATCACAGCTCTCTGTACGTAAAATGGCCGCAGATCTGACTGTTTCGAGATCGTCAATGCACAATGTACTGCAAAATGACCTCGGATTCCAAGCTTTCAAGAAACGTAAGGTTCACGGAGTTTCGGAACCTTCCAAGCAGAAACGACTCGAAAGAGTAAGTCTGCTTTTGTCGCGGCACGTTGGGGAAGAATTTATCTTTTCCGACGAAAAGTTATTCGTCTTGCAACAATCCCACAATGTCCAGAACGACAGATTGTGGGCTGTCTCTTCGAGAACTGTTCCAGAGAGTGATAGGAATATTCCACGGTTCCAAAGTGCTGCGTCAGTGATGGTTTGGGGAGGAATTTGCAAGCGAGGCAAATTACCACTGGTTTTCATCGAAAAAGGCGTTAAAGTGAATGGCGTGTATTATAAAACGGAAGTTTTGGAGAAAGTTGTCAAGCCATATGTACAAGAAGTGTTTGGAGATGATCACTATGTGTTTCAGCAGGACAGAGCGCCATCGCATACTGCAAATCTCGTTCAGGGCTGGTGCCGAGAAAATTTGACCGACTTTTTGGACAAGAATGAATGGCCTCCCAGTTCACCAGATCTGAATCCCTTGGATTATTTCGTATGGTCATACATGCTGGCGAAGGTAAATGACCACAGGGCGTCCAATATGAACCAATTCAAAACCGTAATCAAACGAATTTGGGACGAAATACCGATGGAAGTCGTCGAAAAATGTCTGGAGCTGGTCAAGAAGGTTAAAGGCGGTGTTATTCCAAAACATATGCTTTAGTTGATCAGTATTATATGGCAATATTATGGGTAAAAATATCAATAAAATCTGGATTATCGATTTGAAATAAATAGAGTTTTATTTTGTATGAGAATATAATGGACACGGTGTACATTTCGGCTTGTAGAGAAAGCAACCGAATATGCAGCTGGAAAGAGGGGATTCTTCATCGGAGGCTTTGGAGTCTGTCGGTAAAAAAAACTTCTAAATAATTTTCCTCCATACAAAGTACAGTAGAGTAGCCTTGAGATATCATTGAATCTTATTTTCGCTGTTGAAAAATATTTTCTTTATGTATCGTCACGATGTTTCATTATAATAGTAATTTATGGACGTTGCTAAAACGGAAATGACTGCATTTTATTTAGGATCGAAATTTACATTGGATGTTCACAGCAATCGATCAGTAAACGAAAAATCTTCAGTCATAATAATAGAATAGCTTTTAAAAATACGAAACGTGCTGATCGTTGACAACCATAGATAACTTACCTAGCTGTTAAATCGAACATACCGTATATTTTCACAGTCATACCTCGCTTCCGCGGTAACTTGCTAACATTGAAACGATCTTCAAATCAACTTACACATCATACCGGTTGTTGAGAGAAAATCACAGCCCGACTAACTTGCTGAGATGCGACTCGTTGCAAAACCAACCATTACCTACAATTCCCCCAGGTGCATAGCTGTGCTTTCTGCAGGTTTGATGCTACTAGTAGAAATCACATGCACCAGCATAGGATTACATTTCAACTGCTGAGCTAGTGCTGGTTGGCAATCACCCATGATCTCCATCAACCAAACTTTCATATTGTTGATCAGATTGGTGTTGCACGATTCATGTCGACTGCAAATGTTGTACATTTGGTGTTGATTAAGAGGTATAATGAGGTAATAGATTTCAAGATTCGAGCGTCACTATATAAATCTCAAATCAATATTTGTTAAACGGCAAGCCTGGCTGAATATCAATTGACTTTCGCCAAATTGCTAACAGACCAATTTTAACCTAGTTCTATGGGATCGTCCATTGAGTACGTCACGCGTTAATCGGGGGTTAAAACTTTGACGGTTCATACAAAGGTGGAGGTTGAATATTGTTGCGTAACGTACTTAATGGACGATCCCTTTCAAGTATTCAACTAAAAAAAATCGTTTTCGCTTCTATTTACCAATTTACCAACTTAACTTCCGCTTATCTAATTGTTGAGGATTCTCCCTCGATCACACCCATTTCCCATTCCCATCATATCTCAAATTGACATAGGCATGCTACCTCCCCCCCTCACGTCCCTCCAACTCCCTCTTTCAAATACTTTGCATAACTACGCCAGCAGCCAGGCCTGAGCTGAACCTCAGAAGCCAACAACAGACGCATTCCTCAGTTCGCGTAAAATGGAATCCCGTTTACCGAAAACTTGAATTCCGCCTATGCCAACACGCTCGACACGAACCATCAGACAGCCAGGCATGCAGACTTGCGTGGTTCCAACCGACGGCAACGAACGATCAGCGATGAAATGCAGCGAACAAGAATTTTCCTCTACCACCGAAATGCCGAAAATCCCGTGTTGTACCGGCACTCTATAATTAGCCGTTTTAGATTTAAAAGTGTCATTAATCTCCAAACTTAATCCATTTTTCTTTCTCCCCCATCTCCCGTAGGTCCAACACCTCCAGTCTGGCGCATGTGTTTTGACGTGGCTGATGGGCAAACATTTACCGACCGAAAGGCGTGAATTAATCCTGGCTCTCGTCGGTGCACCGCGGTCGTCGTCGTCGTCGTCGCCGTCGTGCGTGATTGGCACTTCATTAATTCTAAGTGAGTGAAGAAAAGCAGTAGTGCTGAGGCAACGTGAAATGTCTTCCTAAGATCGCCGACGTCGAAAGTGGAAACCGTGTCCAGAGGAGGGGGGGATGAGGGAAGCAAAAGCATGTGATGAGTGAATAGTGGAGGAAACAGTGTTTCGCATTTTAAACCTGAATTAGATCGATGGAAACGCAGCTTAGAAGGTGGTAATCCTATTGCGGGGTTGTAATACGGTGATGCAACGAATTGCAGTAGTGTAAGGAAGTGAAGATTACACAGGCACTAAGCTAGGATTGTCGGTGTTGTTGCGGGAAAAGTGTTGCTAGGGTATGGGATCGCGGGATAGAAAGAATCGATTGGTTGATTCTGGAAGGGGTTAGTGAGAAGGTAGAGCTGAAAAACCGGAACCACACAGAGAGCAAAATGCATGATTTATTTACGACGGTTTTGTCCAAGCGAGATTTGTCGCGGGCCGGAGAGCTGTTTTCGGTGGCAGATGTGGAGATTGTCAACGATCTCAGTGAAGTGGTAAGTTTGTTGCAAATAAAATGTTCACACATGCAATTTAACATTAGTGTAATTTTGTTCGTTCAAACGAAAAGCAAAGTACTTACTAAATCTCCACACTTGAAATCGAAGTAGGCAAACTTAACAGATAAATAATCGTTTTTTTTTTATCGTAGTGTAACGGGATGTAATGTCAGCCTAGCTCCTTCATTCGGTCTATGTGTCAAATATGGCATAAATTCGTTGAGCCTTTATTCATCAATTTGTGAATAGGAGTTTACCCCTTCAGAGGAATTTCTCTGGTTCAGCTATCCCTCAATAGGTCGAGTTGGGAAAACTTCGACTACCTGTGCGGTTGTTTGTACCTCGGGTCATGATCTGCCAAAATTGTAAGCAGATGACGCACGCGAGCACCGAGTGCGCCAATAAGGCACGCTGCTCCATTTGCCTGTGCATGTAATACACCAAAATGCGCTTTCTGCAAAGGAATTTATTGAAAAACGAAGCAATCGCTGTTTAAAGTAAGCCTGACAGCAGCCGCTGGTATCATGAAGAACTCCATAATTTAATCATTCCTAATCAAGCTCTCGTCAAAGATAGACGTATTTAAAAACCTTTAATAAACGTTATAAGTTCTTGTTAGTTCCCGTCGAGCGTTTTAATTCTCGGACCACAACAGGTTTTGGGTGACACACGTAGAGAAACTGCGGTTCAAGGAATCGCGCAATTTGCTGGCACCGGATATGATACCTGGCAATGCCGAGTGAAGATGTGCCTGCGAGCCTCAAAAGTTTGGAATGTGATTTCCGAGGAGCCCCCAGCGGCAGCGGCTGAAGCAGCGAAATATCAAGAATCGGATTGGAAGGCCAAGTCACTCCTGATGAGTTTCATGTCGGACGAATATCTCGGGAGCATCCGTGACAAGGACACCGTGAGAGAGATGGGGAAGAGTCTGGCGGACACTCGCCGGAGAAAAGCAGAAGAAGGCCAACAATAAGTTCAACGGGAAGTGCCACGTTTGCGGAACGCAAGAAGGAGGAAGGATTGCAGAAGAAACAAAAGTAACACCAACTTAGGAACGGATGCCAAAGCTGTAGTGTTCATGGCTGACTGCAGTGGTACTAAGCAGGATTCCGGTTCCAGTGACCATCTCGTGAATACCAAGAAGTGCTTTGCAACCCTAAGCGAATTGAAGCAGCCGATACGAATTAATGTCGCAAAGGATGGGCAATCGTTGACGGCAAATCAAATGGGAGTTGTCACTGGAATCAGCAATCGTGGAGTTGTAATGCAGGCCCAGGGCGTGCTATTTGTTCTTGATCTGAGGGACAACCTCATGTCTGTCAAGAAGTTGAAAAAGGCAGGCGTTGAAGTTACATTTGGAAGCAAAATGGCAACACTAAAGAGGGGTGGAGCTGTTATTGCCACCGCTCCCCTGCGAGGCAACCTTTATGAACTGGAAGTGCAGGTCGATCAACGAGAAGCAAATCTGTGCTTCAGTTCAGATATGACTAATTTGTGGCATCGTCGACCTGGCCACCTTAGTGAGAACGGCATAAAGACAATGGTCCGTGAGAGGCTGGTACATGGAATGAAGATAAATGTTAGCAAACTCGATTTCTGCAATGCTTGCATCCAGGGAAAACAATGCCGGGAGTCATTCAACGGCACACGAGAAAGAGCCACTCACATGTTGGAGCGTATCCATTCGGACGTATGCGGACCGTTCGAGGCACGTACCTGGGATGGATACCGTTACTTTGTCTCATTTTGCGATTGTGTTTCTGCTGAAACGGAAGTCGAAGGTATTCTCGAAGTTTCTAGAATTCGAGGCCATGGCAACTGCTGCGACGGGCGTACGTATTTCCAATCTAACGGTTGGCCAAGGCCGGGAATAATGGTGGGGAACCAACATAGATTTCACAAAGCGAAAGGGATACAGATAGAGCTAACAATCGCGTATTCCCCCCAGCAAAATGGAGTTGCGGAGAGGTTTAACCGCACTCTTGTTGAAAAGGTTCGGACGATGTTGATTGACTCGAAGCTACCGAAGTCCATGTGGGGAGTGCGCTGACTGGCGTTTTCCTCATGAATCGAAGCCCCACCTCTGCCCTGCCGATGGACCTAAACCCAGCCGAGAGATGGACAGGAAACAAACCAAGCCTGGACAAACTGCGAGTTTTTGGTTGTCAAGCATACGTCTGGATACCCAATCGATACCGTTAGAAACTTGATGCCAAAAGTGAAGAAATAGTAATGGTAGGATATGCTCCCAACGGATATAGGCGGTGGAACAAGCAAGCGTGCAAGATTGTGATTGCTCGTGACATCAAATTTAACGTAGGTTGCTTCTCATATGCTAAGGAATGCCATAACCAAAGGGAAGAAAGATTCGTTGTTCCTGTAATGTACGAGCAAGAAGGGAAAGATACAGACCAAATCGCGCAGATTGTTGCACCAGATGAAACGGATGAAGAGAACATGGTATCCGATCCGGAAGATAACGCTGAAATCGAAGAGGAAGATGAGCTCACAGCGCTCCCTTCGCAACTTGAACGTGGCGAAGATTCCGGCCTACCAGGCGATCTGACGACGAGGCGCAACGAACGGGAGCGCAGATTTCCGGGTAAGTTGCTCAACTTTATAACCGGATTCGAAGCAACTGCTGTCGACCCTCTTTCCCCAGATGTGCCAGGCAGTTATGGCGATAGAGCAGCCTGTAACAATTCCAATGGCTGGATGATGGCGGTTCAAGACGAACTACGATCGATGGAATCCAACAACGTGTGGAAGTTCACGAAGTGACTCGATAAAGTCAAACCTTTGAAGATCAAATGGGGATTCCGGCTTGAGGAAGACGCAAATGGACAAGCAGTTCGCTATAAGGCACGACTTGTGGCGAAGGGATTCCTGCAGCGACTTGGGATCGACTACATGGAAACGTTCGCTCCACTGTTCGTGTAGTGCTCGCTGTTGGTGTTCGTTATGACTTTCATCTACACCAAATGGACGTGAAGACGGCTTTTCTTCACGGTGACCTCAAGGAAGACCTGTACATTGAAGCTCCCGAAGGTGTGCAGGCTGGTCCCAATACCGTTTGCAAATTGCAGAAGTCGATATATGGGCTAAAGCAATCGCCTTGTTGCTGGAACGGGAGGCTGAATTCAGTTTTACTGAAGCTGGGATTCACACGATCAAGACGCGACTACTGCCTGTGTACGTCAACTACCAAAGGCGATGAGATTTTCCTGGTGATCTTGTGTATGACGTTCTAATGTCGGCAGAAAAATGTCCAGACAAAGAGCAGAGTTTGAGATGTGAAACGTGGGAAACGTGAAACATTTTCAAAAAAAGCAAATGGCTTCTGTATTCTTGGATATCAAAGGGGATTTTGATTCAGTATCTGTTGAAGTTCTTTCAGTTAAACTCCACGCTTGTGGCTCTTCTCCATTAATGAATAATTGTTTGTACAATTTGCTGTCAGAGAAACATATGAGCTTTTCTCATGGAAACTCTACAGCTTCTCGATTTAGCTACATGGGTCTCCCCCATGGATCCTGTTTAAGCCCCCTGTTGTATAATTTTTATGTCAAAGACATTGATGTTTGCCTAAGTGTTAAATGCTCGTTGAGACAACTTGACGGCATAGTGTCTATCACGGGGCCCAATCGGGGTCGATCTCAAGGGCCCTTACAGGATACCTTAGACAATTTGTCTACTTGGGCTCTAGAGCTAGGTATCGAATTTTCAACGGAGACAACTGAGTTGGTTGATTTTTCTAGGAAGCATAACCCTGCACAACCGAAGCTTCAAATTTGGGTTAAACCGATAACTCTTTCTATTTCATTTAAATATCTTGGGGTCTGGTTCCATTCAAAGTGCACCTGGAGATCCCACATTGAGTATCTGAAGTGAAAGTGCCAGCAAAGGATTAACTTTCTTCGAACAATTCCCGGGACCTGGTGGGGAGCGCATCCGCAAGATCTTCTAACGTTGTACCGGACAACGATTTTGTCGGTTGTAGAATACGGTAGCTTTTGTTTTCAATCAGCGGGTCGGTCGCACATCATCAAACTGGAACGTATTCAGTATCGATGTCTTCGTATCGCGTTAGGTTGCATGCACTCGACTCATACGATGAGTCTTGAAGTACTGGCTGGCATGTTGCACACTCTCGGATCGGTTTTCAGAATTATCTCTCCGGCTCCTCACCAGGTTCGAAGTTATGAACCCCCAAGTAATCGAAAACCTTAAGAAGCTCCTTGAGTTGAATCCTCAAACTCACTTCATGACTTTGTACCAATTGTACATAACACAGGATGTCAGCCCGTCGCCGAATATCCTCAATCGTGTTTGCTTCTCCGACTTCGGCAGTTCGGTTTACTTTGATTTGTCCATGAAGCAGCAGCTTCATGGAAAAATTTTTCAATTGTGATATTTGCTGGAAAATTTGGTCAAGTTGATTCCACTAAATCGTTCTTCACTGTCGGATCATTAATAGAAGCGTCAGCAGGCTTTGGTATATCTAATGAGATTCATAGCGCCAATCGTTAACTTCAAGCTCCTTGTTCCGTAGATATCGCTGAATTAACGACAATATACTTTACGCTAGAAATTATTGCCTCATTTACACCGGATCAGTATTTCATTTTCACGGATAGTCTCAGTTCTATAGAGGCTTGAGGCCGATAAAGCACTCCCTCGTATTTTCTCATGAAAATACAGGAGCTTCAAAGTGCTTTATCTTCGCGTTATTTTATCATC
Organism: Aedes koreicus; assembly: GCA_024533555.2. Lineage (NCBI taxonomy): Eukaryota > Metazoa > Arthropoda > Insecta > Diptera > Culicidae > Aedes > Aedes koreicus. The sequence goes on from JAHHFK020003352.1 coordinate 43,878, forward strand.
ACCTTTGTATGGTTACCTTTGCATTTTTCGATTCTGGGCAGTGGTAGATCGGACTCGCTTGCAAAGGTGGGCGCTATGCAAGGCGATATTTACGATCGGCAAAACGCCTTCAATGATTTGTATCCTATTTTTCGTCAGGTGGCAGTATAAATGGAGCAAAAGATATTTAGGGCGATTGCATCATTCTATCATCCCAAAGGTGTCGAAGAAATCTTGGTTTGGGGGAATGGATGTGGGACGAGACTTCATTCGTGTCATGTCTCGCCGCGTGTCCAATCATTGGGTTGGGTTGAGCGAAAGCATTCACTGTGAATGTGGACAAGGTTACCAGGACGCACATTACGTAATTTGGTATTGTGCTGAGCATCGTGGTGTCAGATCTGAGCTTAATGATTCCATTTGAGCTCGAGGCAGACAACCCAATGTTCCGGTCCGAGATATTTTGGCTCTACAGGATCAGGAGTTTGTGAAACTAATTGATGTGTTTTTGACTAACATTAGCCTTAGGTTGTATTTCTTTTTTTTTTCAAATTTTACGTCACAAGAAAAACGGAAACCTGTCTATCAGAAGGTTAGCCACAATACTGTGCAATCCAACAGATCGCAATGTCCATCCGGCTTAGAAACCCATGGGTTGCACAAATGCACAGACTTCTTGAAGATGCCGTTATCCAGTAGCGAGTCCTTTCTGAGTAGCCGTTCTCTGTCAGAATTGTCTTCTAAAAGTTGTTCTCAAAAAAAAGCAACACTTTCTTTTGTGCATAACCTCTTTATTGCACGGTAAAAAATTGATGAAATTTCGAGTAAAACCAGTTCGTTTGTATGTGCAAAACTTTGTTACTATCTGTCAAGTGGTTATCTAGATGGCTTCCAAGCAGGAAGTGCTTCGACAAAAAATTATGGCCGCGGCCGTGGAAAATCCAGGCCACAGGTGGATCGCGAAACAGTAGGGAATCTACAATTCGACCGTGTCCAGTGTGGTAACCTCGTTCCTAGACCCAGACGACCCAGCAGTGAACGCAAGCAAGGTGAGGGATTACTTCAAGCGCAATCCGAACCATTCGATACGGGACGTGGCCAAGAAGGTCAATTCTTCCGTCTGGTTCGTCCAGCAGACAATGAAGGGGACATGACTTCATGTCTTCAAGGTAAGCAGGGTGCCTAATCGAACCGATAAACAGCATACGGTGGCCAAACCCGCGCCAGGATGATGTAACGGTGAGTGGTTGGTGCAGCCGAAATGCATCGTAATGGACGACGAGATGTACAGTAAAGCGGACGCCAAGCAGATCCCCGGCCTGGAGAAGAAGAAGAAGGTCGACAAATTTGCCAAGAGCTAATTGGTGTGGTAGGCGATCTCTGGCTGCGCCAAATTCAGCAAGCCGTACATAACGACCGGCACCATCAACGGCCAAATAGATAAAGAAAAATGCCTCCAGAAGCGCCTGATACCCTTCCTCCGGTTCCACGATGGCGACACTCTGTTTTGGCAGGATCTGGCATCGTGCCATTACGCGAAACCGGTGATGGAGTGGAACCGAAACCAACGATGTTGGTTTTGTGCCTAAGGAGGCAAATCCACAAAACTCGCCAGAACTTCGCCCAATAGAAAAATTCTGGCCGATTATGAATGAAAAGCTCCGAACAACATGGGATTTGAAGAAAGAGTCGATGTGAGTGTGTAAGAAAGATGGCGCAAGTGTTGCACGGGATTCAATGAGTAACATTAAGTCCAACGTGCGGGCATTTAGCCTAGAAGAGAAGGTTGAATAAACCAATTTTGCAAAAACATAGCTAAGTTTTTTAGAGTTTCAAAAATATCCGTCATAAAATGAATTTTTGGTGATCATTTATGTCTGTTGTATTTCTTTCGAGTACAATCTTTATCATTTCTATACTTTCGCCTACCATTCTATCACAATTACCTTACGATACATACTGAAACTTTTTGCAAAGTGATACCATTATTAGAATTAGAAAAATGTTGAAGAAACATCCACAAATATCTTCATCGCTCATATAATCTCCTTTGTTTTTAACTTGCAGCTTCAGGAAATATCTTCCATCATCAGCCACGAAGACTACCTGCAGAACAGCAACGATCAATCGGTGATCGAGATCTGCATCAACCGTGTTACGTCATGCATCAAAAAGACCAATACCATCGAAAAGCATTGCACCGGACTGGTGGGACTGCTGGAGACCTGCCTCAAGTACAACCTGCAACCGTCCAGCAAGGAGGCAGATCCACCCCATGCCAAGATCTCCTCGGACATCATTTCTAGTATATTTCTGGTGAGTTGCGAATTCCACGACGTAAAATAAAATTTCTCAAAATATACACCCTTTCCCCTCCCCGTAGAATTACAACAAAAAGCACGTGATGGAAGTAACACTGCCCGTAGCCGTTAAATTCCTAAACAAGGGAAACCTAGAGCTGTCCCGAAACCTGGCCAGTTATCTATCGTCAGCAGCCATAGAGTACTCGTATCTTCTCTCACCGCACGTCAAGCTCATCCTAGAATCCCTACTGAACGGAAACTACGGCCTGTGTCACGTCCTCTCACAAATTTACGATGCTGCTCCGGAACCCATCAATGCCGAAGCGAAACGATTCGTCGAAATCATTCCAAAATGTGAACTCCAAGAGCAAATTGTGATCCTACAACTGTTGGTTGCGATTGCCAAGAGTAAACCCTCATCCCTGTTAGAAAGCATTCCACAGCTTATCGACCTAGCCCAGAAACCTTCCATCTCTACTGCGGTTATGTTGGTAATTCTGAAACTGGCCGAATACAAACCTATCAAAATGAGTGAATACACTGACTCCGTGAAGAATGTGGCCCAGGTCGTTCCGCAAACAGTGGGATTTGCAGCGCAAATCCTTTCGGCCATCGGTAAATCGAGCAAAGACCGAGCGCAGGTCGCTTTGGACTTCGTGCTGGAGTACCTCCCGAAGGCGGATCGTGCTCTGCAAACGATTCTACTGAACGAAGCAACCAAGCTCTGCACCAAGTATCCGGTTCTGTTTACCGACAAGGTCACTTCGGTGGTCCGGCAACGACAACTGAATAATAGCAACCAAATCAAACAGACTCCCACCGGAGTTACCATAGTCAACCTGAATTCATCCGCGACGCTTCCGGTAACGGCAGTGGCATCGACTACAACACCACCGGTGACGCTGGACAGCCGTTCGATAATTTCCAAAACACCAAACGTTGCCGTCATTGGCAACAGTAGTGCAACGACTGCCAACACAACAATCATCAACACATCGAATGGCACGACAACGACTTCCACCATCCATCCGGCTCTGTTGACAAACTTTATGAACTCCGCTAATGGGATACCGGCTGTCGTTAATGGGGGTCCAATGGTTCCACCAACGCCTCCGCACACCGGGTGAGATTATTAGCCGAACTTTTTCAAGTTGTCTGATGTTGATTGAGTATTTCTTGGTTTCTCGATTTTAGCTACACACGCCGGGCGAAACTGGGCGATTCTCGAAGCACGGGGCGATTGCACTCCGGAGGTGGTGGCAACAAGAGTATGACTCGGTTAAACATTGCCGGCGGATCGGTGGGTGGTTTGCACAAATCGATGACCAGACTCAGTTCGTCGCAGCTGCTCGGACAGTATAACGGAGGTGAGTGCGATGGCGAGTTTGAGTTTCAACGGGTTAGGTTCCCGCGTCTAATGTGGGTGCTGATATTTTTGCTCTAACAAGCATGCAGAGCAACTAATCGGACTTGGATTTTTGTACGGGGTTGAACTTCGATGAAAATTAACTGCTGTAACAGTGTCAAAGACTTCCAGAAGCTCTTGAACCCTTGTTAGCGGATCGTAATTAAGAAAGCTAAAGTGAGGTTAAACATCATAGTATCTAAAACTTAAATTGATAATAACTTTCGAGCAATTTTTCAAACAGTATCGTCTTTATCGTCGATTTTCTTATGTTTTTATCACCAATTACTTTGCTTAGACAGGTCAAAAACCCATTTCGAAAGAGCGCCATCTACGACGTTTAACCTCACTTTTGCGTTATCTGGATTCCTCCATAGTACAATTTGTTTCTATTACAAATAACGCCTGCATTTAAAAATAAAAAGGCACGAAGTTCACTGATTTTTCCTGCGATCATACTGGCACCTGGTGGTGGATCTACTGATGAATCTTTAATAAATATAAGTTTAAATATAACTGACAGCTCTATCAGTTCGTTTACGGCAGCCAAGGCGAAAGCGGCTAAGCAACTACGTGCGATGGTTTGTAATTATTGGCTGGTCCACCCTGGAGCGAAGAAGTCCGTCATCCGTCATTAAGTCGGTCGGATACAACCGAGCGGCCATATACAAGATAAAAGCGAGAGCATCGCAAGCCGGTTCCAGTCGTCTGAGGGTTTTTCGTAACCAGAAGTGCAGCAAGCGCTGAAGCGGAAGACGGTAGGCAAGGTGGCGAAATCCTTTATAGCAGAGTACGTCTTGTTGGGTTGAATGATAGTAGTGGAATGGACATTTATTTATTCTAACAAACTTAGGTTGCTATGCAGCGAGCTTGATTACTCTCATGGATCGTGGATTACTTGATCGCCCACACTCCTCCCTAATCCTCGATTCCTAGAAACCACTTCTGGTTCACGATTTCGGCTTGAACTAGTGGCTTGGTGAATCCATCAGCAGCTTGATTTTCGGTGTTTACGTAGTTCACCACAACCGACCCATTGTCGATTGCGTCGTGGACAAAATGGTAACGTATGTCCACGTGTTTGGTCCTCGGGTTGAAAGGTCCATTCTTGACGATGCAAATGGCCGATTGGTTGTCGCACAAGATCGGAATAGTCTTCTCACCGAAGATTTGCTTCAGCAAGCTCCTCCACCATAGCGCTTGCTGGATCGTCCTGGACAACGCCATATACTACGCCTCGCAGGATGATAAGGCCACCGTCGGCTGCTTCCTTACGTTCCAGAAAATGGCACCACCCTGGCACCAGCCCGTCGTTGATAGCCAACGGTGTAGCTAACGATCTCCTCATTGCCTTGCTTGCTGTACCGGAGCCGATTGCCTGCCGTGCCCTTCAAGTATCGAAAAATCTTCTTCACCGCCTCCCAATGCTTCCGTCCTGGATTGCTGCTGAATTGGCTTACAGCATTTACAGAGTAGCATATATCGGGACGCGGGGCGTGTGCGATGTACTGCACACACCCGACACCTTCCTTGTACGGAACGTTCTTCTCTCGCTCTCTTCCTCCCGCTTCCCGGGGGGTGCTTTTTTTTCCCCCCCCCCCCGGGGGTTCAAACGGGGTGGGTTCTGGGTCTCCTCTCGCTGTTTTCCCCCCCCACCCCGCCTCCGCGGTGGGTGTTTGGGTGGGGGGGGAACACCCCACCCCCCCCGTGGCCTCTGCTGATCTTAAGTCACACGCAAACCTTCCCCGGACCCAGCTCCTATATCTAAACGCGCACACAAACTTTTTTATTTGTTTCTTTCGTTTTTTGTGGCTTGTGTGTGTAGAAAAAACACCCATAAGGTCTGTATCCACATTAATCCGGACACCTTCAAATCATTGTAACTTTTGAAATATTGTACGTAGGAATGAAAATTTCACTGTGGTATAGCTGAGAGTCTATGATGAAAAAGACTATGATTGATGTTTACATTTCATGTTTAGTATTCAAGATGGCGACGAAAGAAAAACAAGTGCGCGAGCGAATTTTGTACGGGCGTACGGCAAATCCTGGCTTGTCAATACAGGACCTTGCAAAAACATTGGATTTGCCTAAATCCACTGTTCACGATGTGCTCAAATCATTTTCGGAACGTTTGACGGTGGAGAGGAAACCGAGAAGTGACAAAAACATTGGACGCGCTGATCCTGTCATGGACCGAAAGGTGAAAAGGATATTAACGAAAAACCCATATCTCTCCATTCGAACGGTGGCTCGTAAAATAGGGATGTCGCCTGGGTTTGTCCAAAAATCAAAACAACGTTAGGGACTTAAGTCGTATAAAGTAAAAACAGTTCCAAATCGCAACGACTAACAGAACTTGGCAGCAAAATCGTTTGTACTGCGAATATTTGACGAAGTTTTCATTCGTTATTATGGACGATGAAACGTATGTCGTGGAGCATTTCAAGCAGCTTCCAGAGCTGGCTTTTTATTCTGCTATGGCCAGAAATGCTACAGCTGAGCATTCAGAACGAAGAAGGCATCGAAATTTCCCAAAAAATACCTTGTGTGGCAAGCAATTTGGACGTGTGGCAAAAAGAGTAAATCTTTCGTCACTACAGGCACAATCAACAAGGAGATCTATCAGAAAGAGTGTCTGCAGAAGCGATTGCTACCCTTCATCAAAAGTCACAAAGAAAAACCTTTGTTCTGGCCCGATTTGGCATCATGCCACTATACTAAAACTGTGATGGAGTGTTACCAAGCAAATCAAGTGAACATTGTACCAAAAACCTCAAACCCGCCAAATTGCCCAGAGCTACGACCAACCGAGAGATATTGGGCTCTGATAAAGCGGAAGCTTTCTGGAAAGAAGCAAGGAATCAAAGACATCAAACACTTCCAGCAAATTTGGACAAAGACGGCTTCTACGATTTCTGAAGAGTCTGTACAAACCATAATGGACGGAGTTAAGCGCAAAGTTCGCAAAGCGCAAGTTGTTAAAACACATCCCATGAAATAAACAACTACGACGGAAATATAATGCGAAATTTATGTTTTATTCATGTTTTGAGGTGTCCGGATTATTGCGGATACAGACCTTAGATGGTAACGAACAACATTCTGCCTCCATCGCTCTTGTAGTAAGGGAGGGGTGACTTTGTGTCGCGGGGCGCTGGGGTGATAGAGGGGGGGGGGTGGGGGGGGGGGGGGGGGAATTGGGTGTGGGTGGGGGGGATTTTTGTTTGGGGGGTGGGAGGTCGCTTTGGGCCAGGGGGTGTGGGGGGGAACGGGGAAATGTGGGGGGGACTAAGCGGGCCTTGTACCGCTCAATCTTTCCGTCGAGTCCACGTTTCGTTTTGAAGACCCACTTGTTTTGATCGCCCTCCCGCATACGGGCAAGTCTTCAAGCGTGCATGTCTCGTTGGTCATCACTGGAGTGCTGTGATTTCCTCTTGCATAGCCATCATCCACAGCTCGTTGTACGTGGTTGGATCGCTCATTTTCTCGACATCTGGGGCCGCAGCATTGTCATCGCTGTTGGGAAACATTTACGCCAGTATACATACTATAGGTAATAAAATCTTTGTACTTGCCTGGACGCTGGCGCTCCCGACCGCTGTGCCTCAACTCGCGCTGCATATCAGCCGGTCTGTCTAGTTGCGGTGGGAGCGCGATTTCCTCGTTCGCATCTTCAAAAATACTTTCCGAACTGCTGCTCACGTTTACAATGGATTTGGCAGTTGCTACCGCCACTTCATCGTTAATTCGTCTTGGATTTGGTTGACTGCCAGTCGCCTCACCTTTGTGTTGTTCTGCAGCCAGCAAATCACCACACGCTTCCTTGATTGCCGTATCCGAAAATACGATCTCCAAGAACTCCACTGGCTTGGATCGCTCAGGTGTTACCTCACCGCTTCGTCCCTCATTAACGATCTTAACGTCACGACTAATAACGATTTCGTTGCTCACCAGGTTGTACAGTCTGTAGCCTTTCGTGTCCTCAGCATAACCAACGAACACACATTTCGTCGATTTTGGGTCCAGCCTCTTCCTCTTCTGCTTCGGCACGTGCACCATTGCCATGGATCCAAAAATCTTCAGGTGACCGACGTAGGGTTTCGTTCCTGACCACGTCTCCTCCTGCGTCGCGTTGGACTAAAGTTGATCAGATATGCCGCTGTGTTCCCTGCTTCCGCCCAGAACTTCTTCGGCAAATTGACATCGTTCATCATGCACCTCACTTTCTCGAGAATCGTCCGATTCATGCGCTCCGCAACGCCATTTTGCTCCGGCGTGTACATTTCTGATGTCTTATTCCGTCCCGGCCTGAAGCCTTAAATCGACCGTTCACATATTCCCGGCCGTTGTCACTGCGCAAAATCGCCATCGCTTTGAAGTCTTCGTACGCCTCGAACGCCTGATCCTTTGACTCCAGGGTATATATAAACATCATCCGTGTAGCGTCGTCGATGAAACTAACGAAATATCGGCTTCTTCCTATTGACGGTACTTCAAACGGTCCGCAAAGGTCTGAATGCACCAGCTCCAAACGTTCCTTGGCCCTCGAATTACTGTTGGGAAAAACGTCACGAGCATGCTTACCTTGCAGGCATGCGATGCAATCTAGCGTCTCCACGTTCTTGATCGAGCAACCGTTGGTCATCTGCTGCAATTGCTTCAAACTCTGTAAATTCAGATGGCCGAATCTCCTGTGCCACATCTCGAGTTCACCTCACGCGTATGCCTTCTGAACTTGCAGTGGAAGCGTGCTGGGCCCATAACCTATAGCAGAGTACATCTTGTTGGGTTGAACGATAGTAGTGGAATGAACATTTATTTATTCTAACAAACTTAGGTTGCTATGCAGAGCTATGCTTGATTACTCTCATGGATCGTGGATTACTTGATCGTCAACATCCTTCAACGTCAAAAAATATTTGGCCAACATAGACATCGTTATGAGAAAGCGGAAGCTGGCCGTGTCGGAAGCGCAAGAGGCCACCCAAAACCAGCAGCTGATGGTGTTCGTCAAGGATGTCTGGAGGACAGGACGTACCTGACTCTTGACCGCAATGAATGGCAGGGGACTGGCTATTTCAGATCCCCAGGAAGGAGGTGAGCTGCGACGTCAAGTAACGGGTAGCTTGACAGCACCAAGTGCCGGAAATTGCGACCTACATTAAGAAACACCTCCCAGGACGATGTCATGTTCTGGTCGGAACTGGCTTCGGCACTTACGCAAAGCGGTCGCTGGAGAAGAGAGGAGTTTGATCATCCCAGTCGTCCCCAAGAATTCCTAGCCACCCTTCTGGACCAAGCCACAATTTTTGGGTGAACCTGGCACGGAGGATCTATTCGAACAGTTTCGTGACGAATGCCGAAACGGAACTGATCAATAAGTGGAACAAAGAGTTTAAGATTATGCCAAAATCTTTCTTTTCGACGGCGATGGCCAATGTTCCGGCCAACTGCCGTAAGGCCGCCCGTATTTACTTTTTTTAGGTTTTTTTTCATCCATCTGAAAAATGTCTTTTTTTTTTAATGCAAGCGTTAGCTGTTCTAAATATCATAAATACTTCTTCGTACCATTTCGAAACCCTACAAAATACCCCAACTATTAATGTCGCTTCCTATTTCCGCAGATGAACCTGGTAAAGCGCACCACGGTCCTGGGACGGGTGCCGTAAGCACAGCAGCCAGTGGCATCAGCGGAGCCGGTGGGATCGATGGAAGCAGCGCTGGCGGTGGTTCCAACTCGAATAGCAACATCCTCAACAGTCATTCCAGCGGCAACGTGGCAATTGCCTTTGCCAACAAAAACAACAGCGTTCAGAATTTTACGTCACCGATTCCTCCGCCGCTAAGTCAGCACGTGATGATCACGGGCGAGAACAAATGGGGCATTCCGCAGACCAAGATCACTTCTGGAGGAGTGACGGTGACGACGTCGCCGACCCGAGCGCAGCGACCGTACTCACAAGGTCCCAACACCCTGATGGGTTCAGCGGGGGCTCTTGGGAAAAATTCCTTAGGCGGACTGAATCAATCGACCGGCTCGATCGGGATGGTCCAAGTGCATCACGCTTCTCCGGCCTCACCGACCATGTTCAATAATCATTCCCAGCAAACATCACCGCAGCTGACGACACTGTCGCTCAATTCGAACGACGACGGCAGCAATCAGGTGAGTGTTTCCGGCCCAGCCACAGTTACATCGCGGCGGAACGATAACCGTAGTGTCACCTTGTTGAATGCGAGCAGTACCGTTAATCAGAGGATGAGTGTGTTTGAGCCATATCCCATGCGGGATACGATACAACACTTTTGCGAGAAGCACCTGGATAAGATTAAAGCTTTTACTGAAAGTGTTGCCCAGAGATTACCTCCGCCGGCCAAGTGTATAATCGAGGAACGGCGAGCGAAGAAAATGGCCAAGTTACACTTTGCTTGTCAGGTTAGAGGACCACATTGTCTTTACTCGCGGACTATGTTTACCATGAGAACGCGAAACCCCCGGACATGGATCCATTTGATGTTTCTGGACCTGCAAGCACGAGCTCCACAGAATGCACTTAGTAGCTGGGACCCGAGTGTGAGTCGACTGAAGCATTGCTGGGATACGTTAAAGTGTGAGAACAAAACCTTCATAACGCTAGTCACCAGTGCGTTTCCGAATGTCAAAGAACAGGAAGCACTTATCAACGAGTTGCGGAACGCTGGCTTTTTTGACGTGTTTGAACTTGGAGCGGCCAGCACCCCGGAGGGAGCTAGCAGCGAGGATTTGCAGTTTCAGGTGAGCTGGTTTGGAAACATTTAGTTCTTACGGGTTAGTTTCATGGATTTCGCTTTCAGTGGGGCTGCTTTTTGTGCAATCACCCGGAGAAGGCGATGGATTTCCTACATGGTAATACGCAACCAGTAATTGAAGGCCAACTCAAAGAGAAGAAAGGCAAATGGCGATTGTTCCGTCGGTGGCGCACCCGATACTTCACTCTCTCAGGTGCTCATCTATCGTGCAAGGGATCGGTGAGCTGTCTTGACCATTCCTCTATGACTGTCCAAAGCTGATTCCTATGATTTTTAGACTGGTGGCGAAAGTATTGACGTTAATCAAATCCGTTCGGTCAAAGTGTCCCGTGGAGCGAGGAACATTCCGAAGGCATTCGAGATTTTCACCGGAGATCAAACGTTGATTCTGAAACCCAAGGACGGGAACAAGGCTGAGGAATGGGTTCAATGTCTGAGCATTGTGCTGGCACACTCACAGGTAAATGTCCCTTACGCACAACATTGAGCTTCATTTGTCCTATTACTTTATCGTACCCTTGTATGACCATCTCATTTCGTGTAACACTATTCAGGCACGCGATAGTCCAACGACGCGTACCAATAGCCTACCCGCTCGCAGCCTCGGCAACAGTCGAACCGTATTCTAAGAGACATATCACACACACACACACACATACACTAACTCACATGCATAAAACGTACCTAGATGTACCTAAGCACACACTCGGAGATCATAAAAAGACTTGAAGATGAAAAGTAATATGAGAGAAATATCATGTACTTAATGCCAACATTTCCTTCCATAATTTACCTTTAGTGTTACAAAGTATAAACAAGATGATGGGCAACAGAGTTGCTAACCTAATTTAACGACAATCGTAAATCAGCTATATTTTAACTAGCCAAGTAAGAAACTCAAATAAGAATCAAAAGAAAGCCAAGCAACTTAATGTGTCAATTGAAAATTGATTTCAATGTCTTTCCAATCAAATCTTTTATATCGTTACAGCCTTTATTAGGAAAAGCGGTCTATTTATTGACAATTTTCTAAAAATGTGTACTTACCGAACAGAAAGATATTCGTTTTTTAAACCTGCCGCGTGCCGCCCTACCGGTCTCTATTGACTAATGTTTAAGCAAAAAATGATGCAAATCAAGACAGAGAATATAATATTGAATTGTTTGTTAAGTTTTCCTTTTTAACATACCTAAACTCCGTCTACCTACTATTTAAGTCCGTTTCTATACACACAGAATCAAAACAGAGTCAACTCAAACCGGTTGAAGAGAGTTTGAGAACAGAACCGATTATTTACTACTGGAGCGATATTTATTGAAATGAAGTAAATTAATCCTATTTGGTAGGTGTTTAAAAAGTGCAAACCCTGTGGTGATGTAGTTACTGCTTTCGGAAAGAAATCCTTGAGGTCCCGTCTGCTTGGTCTGTTTTTATTCCGCCCTTTGATTCCCTTTGAATATAGCAACGATGCCGGTGTATCGTCGTCGCAGTACTTTGAACCTGTTACGTGCCAATCGACTTATGAGACTAGTTAATCACGGAGACTTTGGCGCGGGGCGAGCGATAGGTACAATTTCAGTCATGAAGTCCCAAGACATATGGTTAAAACATTCTTCAGCATTATCCCCAATCGTAGCAACCTTGTTGCGTACAGAAAAAAATCGACAGCGTTATTAGTTGATTTACAGCAGCCATGGCGAAAACAGTCAAGCAACTACGCTCGATTGGTTGTTCGTACTGTCAGCTGCACCCCGGAGCAATTATTTTGGACAGTTTGAGGCATTTCTGTCCCCCGGATACAGCCGAACCGGCATGTACAAAATCCTTTCCATTCTAGCGACAGGCGAAGCGTCGATCGGCAGACTGGTTCCGGCCGCCCGACAGTGCTGTGCAACCGTAAAGTGCAGCAGAAGTTGAAGAGGAAGACCGAGGAGACGGTAGCCTGATCATTCAGCGCCTTGGGCCGAGAAGTTGTAGGAACCGGCCGAACAGTGAAGAAGTATCTGGACAGGATGGACATTGTCATGCGAAAGCGTCGATCTAAACCGGCGGTGTCGCACCCAGAAGAACCGGCTGAAAGTGCTGCTGAAAAACATTTTTCCGGTGAAGCGCGACATCGTGGTCATAATAAATGACGCCAGACGCTACGACTGGCAAGGGACTGGCTACTTTACGTCACCCACCAAGGAAGTGAGCGTTGATTTCAAATATATCCCGCACCCCATAGTTGTCGAAGAAGGTCCTTCTATGGTTGATGATCAGCAAGAAGGGAATGTCCAAGCTGCTGTTCTTTCCTTCGGGGCTTGCGGAGGACGGGGAGGTACGAAGCTCCTGTCGGAAGCTGCTGCTTTCATCAAGAAATATAACGTGAAATAGGGTGTTGGATTTAGTCCAAGATCCAAGGGGAATTTTTCCGTGATTATGTTTCTCCCCCTAAACCGGAATAAAGCCGCACGATTCGGTTGATATTGTATCGGTGGACAAGCCAATAGAGATGGCGTTCGTTCTTGCATCTTTGACAATTTTGGCAGAGTTCGCTGCAGGAAGAACGCAGTCGAGCGGCATTATTTTTGGAGCAGCTCGTTTACCACCATTTAGAGGTTCTGATGGTGATAGTGGTAATGGTGGTAATGGTGTATAATTAAGGTGATTCCTTGGAAAGTTGACGGGATTCTTCGCTTCCTCTGTGGCATACTAGCACGCAGCGATGTTGGTCTTGATCCGCATTATGGCACGGTCATCGATCCATGGGAGTAGTCTGTATAACGCGACAGGAAAAAATCTGGCTGTTTCTTCGGTGCACTTTGCTAGACCTTGTAGTATACAGAGGTCCTCCGGGTATCCTTCGCATTGCGCAATACAGATTAGACGCGCTCCGCTCCAATACATACCTAGCACTTTTTCGGTGGACATTTTCATTGATAGATCCAGACCTTTCTTCTCATCAGCGTTCTGTTCTTGTAGCACATCGATAACTCATCTGTAATTGCTAATCCAGCTGCGGATCTCGAACCCGTCCTGGGCGTGAACGTGCTGAACGTCTTAGAAAATGTGGATCGCTTAATCTTCTGTAGCAACGCTGATAAGCATATCGTCACTTGGGAATTTCTTCGCACGTCTCTGGAAAATTACCATTTGATGACATTTTGACGAACTGCGCGGTTTTTGATGAACAGCACGCTCCAAAGGTCATTCTTCGGAATGGACGTGAGTAACCAGGCATTCTGAAATGGGTCACTGGAACTCAACAGAGCTATCGCCTTCCAACTCCCGGGTTAAAAATGTTTGTCGAGTCGACAACAGTTCGTTTAACTGCAAACATTTTTCTTCCATAAAAGCACTGCCGGACGGTGGGCGTTGGATGGAACACACACACACACACACACACACACACACACACACACACACACACACACACACACACACACACACACACACACACACACACACACAGCACGCTCCAAAGGTCATTACTATTATGATGCTGAGCGCATGATGTGTTGAGCGCACTGAGTGCTAAGCGCAGTGAGTGCTGAACACTGACTACTGAGCATTGAGTGCTGAGCACTGAGTGCTGCGAGGCCAGAAATTGAACTCAATATGAGAGGCCACTTTACTCAGTCGCAAGGGAACTGCTACTCCGTTTCGTAAAAAGTGGAGTCACACAGAGACTTAGTAATTCCACTTTTTTTACATAACTGAGTCGTAGTTCCCATGCGACTGAGTAAAGTGGACTTTCACATTGAGTTCAATTTGCGGCCGTGTGAGCGCACTGAGTGCTGAGCACTGAATGCTGACCACTGAGTGCTGAGCGGACTGAGTGCTGAGGACTGAGTGCTGAGCATTGAATGCAGAGCACTGAATGCTGAGCACCGAGTGCTTAGTGCTGGGCAGTGCCGGTAAAAATCAGTTCATCTGCTCTCAAATGAGTTGAAAATTAAGACAACCTTAACAGACAGACCAACTGTGGCGTCCGGCATTCATTCTCAGGCTAGAGATCGGGAGGCCAGACCCACGTGCATGGGGAGCTACTTACGTTCAAGTCCTGTCCGTCTGATGGTCCGAGATGTAAAGAGACAGAGTCTACTTCGTGTGCATCCAAGTGCCTCTGTAGAGAAAACCAAAGAGCGAGAAAGCCGATGGTGGCTGTCTCATGAGAGTATCGTTTGACGTAGGGGTGAACATAGGTTCACACGAGCGACTCTCGAATGAACTCTCAATCATCAGGGGTGTTTATAATAATAGGGTGACCAATATCCCACACCAACTATCTTCGTGAATTTGAATTTTGAAATAACAGTATTTTCTTGACCAGGCGAACCGCTGAGTTTCGAAGTCATTATTTGGTTTTGTTTATTCGTCGACAGATGTTCATTATCGCCTGTGCTGTTTTAAGTAACAAATGAAGAATCAATATTTGTTTCTTTTGATGGAAAACATGATGAATATTTGTTTAGGCTCAGATCCAAAGGTAACACTTACTACAAGTGGTAATTATGATAAAAGAGGGCAGTAAGACTATGCGATTGACACTATTCAAAATAATCATTTTGGTTAAATTGAAAATGACTTTTTAATGTTTGATCTATGCTCATTGCTCAGCACTCAGTGTCAGTGCTCAGTTCTCAGCACTCAGTGCTCAGTGTTAAGTGCTCAGTGCTCAGTGCTCAGTTCTCTCCTCAGTGCTCAGCCCTCAGTGCTCAGCCCTCAGTGCTCAGCACTCAGTTCTCATCACTCATCACTGAGTACTGTGTGCTTAGCACTGAGCACTGAGTGTTCTCGAGAGATGCTGCGACATCTATTCCTGCCGGCGCCGGTGGTGAACGGTAAGTCATTATGACCGGTAAGCGTGACTGCTACTTGGCACCCCAGTAGGTCTGAGTCAATCTGGTCACGTCTTCGGAAGTAAAGCCTTTGGTCCAGAATAATGTGTTGAGGGTGGGGGTGGTGTAGAAAAAAAAAAAAAAATTATGGAAGTGTTATGTGGTTAAGGGGAAAATAGGGAGGTCTAACTCAGTCGCGCCGGTTGCAGCCAGCGCTCTTCTTTCTGGCCCTTAGCTTAGATGGGGATGTGGATCCCTACTTGCTACGTCAGGCAAGTACAAACTTAAACGTGAATTTTCGCTGCCTGATACTGTCCTAAATTCCAGTTCCTCCAATTCCTTGTCCTCACCTGCAAGTTGGCATGCCGGAATCGCCTTTTTTACCTTGTACGCAACTATAGTTCCACCGTCTGCCATCCCTGATGGTTTCTAACCTGTCACCGGTTGTGTGGAAGCTGCTCCGCTCCAGAAGTTAGGAAGGAGAAAATCCGTTCAGCCCAATTTGTCCGTCTGCAGTACACAGGACCTCATCATTTGCTGCCAGAACGTCGGTGAAATTTATTCTAATATCCTTGATTACCGTTTGGCTATCGCTGCTCGTTGCTATGATATGATCGTCCTGATCGAGATTTGGCTCGATCGTCACACACTTTTCAACCAAGTATTTGGACCCGATTATGAGGTCTTCCGATGTGATAGAAATCCCAACAAGAGCAGGACATCTACTGGAGGAGGTGTTCTAATAGCGGTTCATTGCGGATTGAAGGCGAAACCTATCGAAAATAGTGAATGGGAATGGGAGCAGATCTAGATCGTTGTTTCTGTGTGCTGTGTATATTCCGCCTGATCCTACACGTGATACCCATTGAGGCCCATTGCTGCTCCTTTTTTGTGGAAAACTGGTTTTTAAAGGGGGGGGGTGGGGGGGGGTTGTTGGTGGTCGTCTTGTCGTGGGGTTTTTTTTCTTCCTGCCGTCGACCCTTGTAATACTCTTGTTGTAAACCAGTTGAGGAGATTAAATAGTAATTAATTAAGTCAATAATAAGTTTGTTTTATTTTTTTTGGGGGTGGTGGGGTGGGTGGGGGACGAACCTTAATTTCTTTAAAAATTATCTTCTCGATAGCTATAGCGTGGCAACACTCTTCTAAATTAACCACGTAGTGAACGAAAACCACCGCAGCTTGGACCTCTGTTTTGTAAGTGCTCGAGACACCGCTCCGTTCATCTCTATGGCCCCCGTCCCTTTAGTTAAGCATGTCTCAACTCATCCACCTTTATTCGTATCCGATCCCGAAAATCTGGACAACGACCAGGATGATTTTCCAGTGCCTGTGTCGCATGATTTCCGGAAAGCAGACCATTGTAGCATAACCGAGGTGCTGACCAACATAGACTGGGTTAAAATTCTGGACACTGACGACGTTAACAATGCTGCATTCACATTTTCTCATGTCTTAGCATACGTCATTGACAGGCATGTGCCAAAAACTTTTCGCCAGAAAAACTCTCTTCATCCATGGCAGACGAAGGAACTAAAACAGCTTAAATCGACCAAGAGAGTAGCAACAAGAAGATACACTAAATATCGCACGCTTCCATTGAAACATTTCTACGTGAGGCTCAATTACGAGTTCAAGCGGGTTAGTCGTCTATGCTACTCTCGATACCAACCAAATGTCCAAAGAAAACTGAAATCACGTCCGGAATCTTTTTGGAGGTATATTAATCAGCAGCGCAGGGAGTCTAGACTACCATCGTCCATGGTATTGACCGGTGAAACCGCTTCAATTCGTCAGGATATTTGCCGCATGTTTTCGATCAAGTTTGCCAGCACTGGCGAATATGTTACGGACGATCAGATAATTGCGGCAACGAACAACGTTCCTCTGCATGGACACTCATTTGGAGATGATCTTCACCGCCGCATCGCAGCTCAAGTCATCCTTCAATCCTGGCCCAGATGGAGTTCCGTCAGTATTTCTAAAGAAACATATTTCCATTCTGTTGGCCCCCTTGCATCGTCTGTTCCGGATTTCCACATCAAGTGGCATATTTCCCTCGTGTTGGAAGGTTGCTCACTTGTTTCCAGTTCACAAGAAGGGAACCAAACGAGATGTGGATAATTACCGAGGCATTTCGTCTTTGAGCGCGGTATCGAAACTATTTGAGCTCGTTATGATAGACCCTCTACTCTCCCACTGCAAGCAATACTTAAGTGAAGATCAACACGGGTTCATGGTCGGCCGTTCCACTACCACTAATCTGTTGTGTCTCACTTCGTTTATTACGGAAAATATGGCCAAAAGGGCGCAAACGGACGTCATCTATACAGACCTTTCAGCAGCTTTTGACAAGCTCAACCACGACATCGCTATCGCAAAACTACATAAGCTTGGAGTAAATGGAAGTCTCTTACAATGGTTTCGCTCCTACCTCACTGATCGTCTGCTGATCGTTGCTGTTGGTGATTGCATGTCCGACGTTTTTCCAGCCACTTCAGGAATACCTCAAGGGAGTCATTTAGGGCCGCTGATCTTCTTGCTGTACTTCAATGATGTGAATCTAGCCCTCGTAGGCCCCCGTCTTTCGTATGCCGATGACCTGAAGATCTTTTTACGAATCCAGTCTATCAACGATTGTCACCTCCTACAACAGCAGCTACAAATCTTTGCTCACTGGTGCAGCCTCAACCGCATGGTGGTTAATCCGGAGAAGTGATCGGTGATCACTTTCTCTAGAAAAAAGAAGCCGATTCTCTTCGACTATAAGCTTCAAGGCACGGTAATCAAACGTGCGATTTACGTCAAAGATCTAGGAGTTATTCTGGATTCTCAGTTGACGTACAAGTTTCACATCTCGTACATCGTGGACAAGGCATCAAGAGCTCTAGGCTTTATTTTTCGGATGGCTAAAGACTTCTCCGATATTTACTGCTTGAAGTCCCTTTATTGCTCCTTGGTGCGATCGATTCTGGAGTATTGCTCTGCCGTCTGGAATCCGAGCTATATTAATGGCGGGAATAGAGTCGAATCTGTTCAACGCAGGTTTTTACGCTTCGCTTTGAGAAGGTTGCCTTGGAGAGACCCGTTTCGTATGCCGAGTTACGAGAGTCGTTGTCGATTGATCGATCTTGCACCGCTTCGGTTTCGTCGTGACACATCCAGGGCTCTCTTTGTTGCAGACATTTTACAAGGCCGAATCGATTGCAGCGCCATCCTGGAGCAGATTAATATTAACGTTCAACCAAGGGCATTGCGCAATAGCGTAATGCTGAGGATGCCAATTCGCCGAAACAATTATAGCATGAACGGTGCGATCGGAGGACTGCAGCGTGTTTTTAATAGAGTCTCGACAATGTTCGACTACCATGTCCCTCGGCAAACTCTGCGCAGACGCTTCACGTCATATTTTTCTGAAATGTAGACCTTTATGAACAAGTGTGTTGTGGTTTGATATTTAAGTTTATGTTTATTTAAGTTTATTGTACTCGTCATATTTTTAATACCACCATTGGGGCTTTATTAAGCCTGTTGGTGCTGACTAAATAAATAAAAAAAAAAAAGAAAGATGGGTGGGGTGTAAGATTAAAATGAAAAATTTTTTGGGTTTTTAGAATTTGTAAGTATAAAAAGGAAAGGTCGACTAGAATAGTGATAATAGATTGCTATATTTTAGGGGGAAAGTGGAAAAATTTAAGTAAAAATTTTAAGAGAAGTGTTTAAAAATAGTTAAAGAAATAATATGAATAAAAAAATAGGGGAAAAATAATGAGGTAATAAAATATTTATAAAAAAAAGTGTTTAAAATTGTTTTATAAGAAGGGCTATTACAGAAATCTACAATATTTTAACACTGAGCACCGAGTGCTGAGCTCTGAGCCAAACATTCAAACCCCTGACTTCTGAGCACCGAGTGTACCGAGTGTAGTACGGTTTTCATTAAGCCCCGAAGGTTCTCAACATATTTTCAAATCAGTTTTTTCGTCACTAAAATGATTTTTTTTTTTACTCCAACCCAATCGAAGATGAAGTGCTAAGGATAATAAATGGAGTTGTGGAAATACCTTGTAATATGATTGTTATCGGATATGCTAAAAATGGGCATCCTCTTATGGACCCTATTATACCCCTAAGGGCACCTCCAATCCTGATGGGAAACTGGTATAGATCTAAAAATTTAGATCTGAAGGGATCTAAATTCTTGCACCGTGGTGTTCTATATTGAGTTTTATGCCACAATCTGATTTAAATTTTTGCATCTGCCAAGAAAACTGATCCAAATGATGCATGTTTTGGATCACTTTTTTGACTTGATCTATTTTTTTATCATGATGCAGGCAACAATGTTTGAGCAATAACACTGAGCCAGTCTGCTATCTGCCAAACAAGAAAACTAAAAGTGCATCGAATAAAGAGCTTTTGCCAGGGGGTCCGGAATTTTTTACCCCTGTTATTTTTAATATTTTTACCACAAGATGAAAAACTTGACCGGATTCAGTCAACATTTCAGTCACCTGGCCATTTATAAAATCTACGTACTTCAAATGAAACCTCCGAAAAACAGGAAGTTACGGAAGTTCTTCCTAGGTGACGCATGCGAAGTGCGGATCAGGGAAAATTTCTCGCTGTTTGCTTTGCGATTGGTAACATTCCTGCCGAAAAGGATTTGTATTCATACTTATGACCTAATGGCGGCCTTCCAAAAGGTCATGAACAAACTTGACTATGATTCTGTTTTTTTTTGCTAGATATGAAATTCAACATGAATTGACTACATGTTGGGGAAATATTATTCCTTGTAGTGATGGTCCTAGTTTGCGAAAAAGTGCTAAGCGGTTTAAAAATTTTACATTTGAAATTTAGTTTACCGCTCTGTTTTTTAAATCAGATTCGTTATTTAGAGTAAGTTGTCGATTAATCATCATTGCCATCGTCAGCCGCTGCCGCCACGAGCCAAACAGTTTTGATCAAGGGGTGAGTCGCTTAGAACAGTGTGCCAGGCACACCGTAGTCGAAAATCGTACACCAAAATGGAACATGTGTGGCACTTGTGTGGCACACCTCTGACAGATGTACTTTTCGAAGATATAACCAAGCAGCCCTGGAAAATTGACGTTTTAAGTTTGTGGTGTTGTTTACGCAAGAAACCCAGATAAATCCCGGTTTCTAAGCGGAGAAGTGATGTGCCTCCTGGATCTCGCCAAGATTATATGCAGAAAAGGTTTCAATTCCACAACCGTCACATCCGACATCATCGAGTTGTTCGATAATGATGCTGCAGCACTCACGTATATATTACGAGAAAATTGTGCTGAATTTTGCTTTCAATAAAGTGTTTTAAGATTAATACATAATAATCTTCATTTTCGAATGCCAGAATGTTCTTAACGGAAACGACGACAAACATATTCGAACACATCGACATCAAGTGTTACTAGTCATCCTCCTGCTGCAGCACAGTTTGTATGCCTCAGCAATGCAGATGGAGGAACATCTTTGGAAACTACGAATCAGAGTGGAGTTGCGTCGCGTTCATAATTTTCGTAGGTGGTAAGTGGACTGGTTAGAAAGTGGATAAATCAATCATAAATATGCAACAGCATATGAGAATTAGCTTCTTCAGCTCCATTTGTCACCCAAAATTGCTGTCTCAACACAAGGGTACTAAAAAGCGATTTTCGCAACAAAAACCTTGACTGAGACCCAAATCGCCTGCAAAATTTGGCAAAGCAAAACAAAACAATCGCCTGGTTGCCAGGCGTAGCCAAACCATAACGATTGAACTATCAAGTTACCGTGGCACACGCGGGCACATTTTGGCACCACGATTGGAACAGCAGGGTTCATCGTAACGTATAAAGGCACACTAAAAAAAATCGGCACAAGTGGTTTTGTGCTGAGCGACTCACCCTTGGTTTTGATTAATGTTACATTTGTGGCTCAATGCACTGGAGGAGCTCTTACCAACAGCTTACTCAAGGCGACATTGTACGGACATTAACGAATATCTCAGCCTATGTACCATTAACTGTGTGATAACATGATGTGCAGTCTCATAAATAAACTACTATCCGATCTGCAGCATTCATGGCTGTCGTGACCTGACCGAAGTTATCGATAATGTTGCTTCACTGTTGCTGCTGCTACTGGTCCGTTGCTGTCAAAGTTCGTTACAAGAATGAACTGAATCAGTACTACTACTAAAATTGTTTTTATTTATCATTCTTTATCTTATATACTAACTTACAATTTCAAGTGTTTTAGCCCAGTGGGCTCTTCAGCTTTGTTTAGTGTGTTTTATGTGTTTAGTGTGTTTTGTGTGTTTTATGATTTAAATTAATTTTTCGGATCAGCCCTTGGGGCATTGTTTATTTAAAATTTGATAACCTACTTAAACTAAAACTATAGCTACAATTTGAAAATCCTAACTGAATCAGCACAGCTAGCTGGTTTTTTATAGCCAACGCCATCCCATGTCAATGCGTTTCGTTGGTTTTGTTTATTCTTACGAAGTGAAGAGAATTTCGCAAAGCATACTACAAGTTTTATTTCCTTTCACGCTAAGTTGATTATACTCAAATTGAATAATCATTTTATCAAATCGAAATGTTAATTATAACTCTTAAAATCCTACAAAGCATCTTAACATTTCCTTCACACAAACTCTGTATACTACAATGGCATCGTTCTTGAATTAGAAGAATGCTAACTGGAATCCTAATCCTGCCTACAGACACAAATACAAAGCAAGAGCATAACGGAGATGGCTAAGATTCTGTTTTATTCAACTTTTGGATCGTTACGAATCAAATTTACGTAAAATACCATCTTCCAAAATTCCCAAAGTACGAGCGGAAAAGAAATCCCGTGTCCATACAGATGTGGCCTGCAAGGTAAGTTGCTCTTAATTATTGGGTCATAGGAAGCACTAATCAAAGTAATCCGCATAGGTATTATTTTCATCAAGTACTTCGATCAACACATACTAAAAAATCCACACATTGTCACATCTATGTCGGAGAAAGCCATGACGGTAATATTATGAGAGGTGTAGGCGTGAAGAAAGTGGTTGCCTGTGAAATCGATTTGAGATTGGTAGTGGAACTTTAGAACCGTGTGCAGGGTACACCTATAGAATCTGATAGGTGACGTGTTGAAATCGTATTTGCACCTTTTCGATTGTTGCGTTGCAAACATGATCTACCAGATCAGTTCACCGTTCGTGTCTCAAACTTTTGCTGCAGCGAAATTTTTTTTCTTGCTTGGCAAATTTGATTGAAGCCGGTAAGCAAGCGTGCAAGAACTTAGAGTATATGACCTTTCTACAGGCGTTCAATGCAAAAGAAATTAGGTTTCGTTTGATTGGGTTGTTCTAAAATAATAGTTAAGGTATTGGGTACATCACATCGAAAATTCAAGAATAATAAACATTGTTCCATATATTAACCGATTGACACCTTGATTGGATTTCAGGAATAGAAAAAAAAAACTATTTTAGTATATCGGCCGAGACGTCGGCATTATGACAATTTCATTCGCCGAAAAAAACAAGATATTGCCCTTTGCGTCGAACATTTTACTGTAATTTCATCGCCACTTTGGTTGTTTGTTAAATCATATTATTGTCTACGACGTACACATCTTTTCATCATCACCGAACACCGTAGCTAGCGCGAAGGATGGCGCTGGAATACAGTACAGTTTTCGACGCAAAGGGCAATATAGTTTTCAATATGTTTTGATTATTTAAAACAAATTTGCTATTGAAATATTTCATTTCATTTTCATTTTGCAGCACAGGGTGGGGCAGTAAGAGCGCAAGTCAATCCAAGGCTGATACAGAAGGAGGGGTAATGGCTGACTCGCCACATGCAGGCTACATGATCGCCATGGGTGGGGATAAGGATTAGATTGGGGGAGGGGTTTGTAGTGTCTTTGGATTGAGATGATTGCGCTGCTACAAAATGGCCTGAAATGTTTAATTTGTACATTAATCGGTACTAGTAGTGAGTGTTTTACCATAAATCTTTTTAAAACAATTTGTGAATAATATAATTTTGATTTAGTATATACTTACTTGGTCCTGGCTATACTTCTCTTCCTGTGCTCCTGTGTCCTAGGTTGATTTCGAAGTGTTTCCATAGTTGTTTTCTTTGTGTGCTGTCTTTGATTTTTTCGAGGATGCTTCACAGGTACTTTTTCTTGAAATTGATATGATCACTTTCTTATCAAAACCGCATGTAGCCTAGGGCTGAGCAGGTCCTTTGCACTTCAATCGATCCATTTCACAGCCGTTCTCGACCATGAAGTCAATAAAAAAAGAAAAAAGAAAAGAAAAGGGGGTGTTAGTATTTCATGGCATGCAGGGCGTAGGTGAAAGATTATTGGTGATATTTTCACGACGATATTTTCGTTTCTCTGACTAAGAATTCCGAATTCCTAACCTAACCAAACTTGAACAGCACTAACCAAAAGTAATGATACTTGAATCAAAAAGGATTTAAAAAAAACTGGATTAAATTTAGACAACAACATTTTAAATTCTAGCCTACTCTCTAGCTTTGGATCTAATTACTATCCCCATCCCAAATTTTACAATATTTCGAATGACTAACTAACTAATCTGACACTTGGAAAAGAACAGTTCTATTTCCTATCTAGTTTTTTTCTATTTATTTATTGTCTGGTATGGAGGATACATGCTGTAAACTACATGGAAAGGTAACGATAAAATAAGAAAAAGACTAGCAACCCCCATCCAACCCCAACCACCTCCATCGCCTATCCCGACAGACACGCGCATCGCGTCCACAATGCGCAGACCCCCCCAATGCTTTGCACCAATACTCGAGAGTCGATATTAGTACACGACACTGAAGAAGTCCGCACACCGCAGACGGAACACGCGTATCCGTCAAGACAAGCAACAAATGTAGCCTGGATCAAACGGAAACTACCAATTCCTCACACTTCCCAGGATTCATACATGGAAAGGTTTATTCTATTGTTTCCAATGGTGTTCCCTAAGCGGGCCCTCCGCGTCCTATCTCTAATATACATGCTTGTCATCGTCAGTCTCAAGTAACACTTTTCTATGACTATGTGCTTCATTTCGAACAGTCAGATAATTACCCTGATCAAAACATTTACCCGCTTCGAAAATGTTGCAATTACATTTAGTTACTATACCGTGAGCAAATCAGGTATTTCGGTTATTCATTCCATTAAAAAAATGGATGAATAACAACATAAGTTGTCAATAAAATGAAAAGTGTACTTTTAGTCGTTTCCCTTAGATTTATAGTAAGAAGCGTAAGAGTGAATTGCGGCATAGCCCGCCAGTATCACGCCTGATGTTAGTGCCTTTATATAAACGTTCTACGACGTGGCAGTGAAAAAATGATAAGAAAATGTGATACTTTCACTAATGGTCAAATTCTTGGTCTCACATGCATGTTTATAGCATGAGATAAGCCCTCTCCCCGTCGACAAGGTGACAAATTTGACCTACGAGAGGGTGCTACTATTCAATATATAATATTGAGCTTATATAGACGATTCGTTTATACTTCATTCAATTCTAGGATAGCGCAGTTGTTATGTCACGTAGTTGAGGATACGAAGGTTGATGGTTCAAATCTCGCTATTAAATGTTAATAAATAGAGGTTACATAATGTTTCTGTTTGTGTACATGTATAATAATATCAAATTAAATAAGCATAGTATAAAATGTCTGTATCGTATGGAAAATCATACATAAAACCAAAGAAAGTTTTATGAGAATTTAAAAAGTTGATCAAAGGTTCTAGAAAAGACAAGGAGAGAATACATTATTCTTAAAAAAAACTCGCACAGCTCAACAAAGGTCACTTTGACTCTCGGAATTACCCTCAAGTTCTGTGCAGCACTTAAACAGCAGTTATTCAATTATCAGCTGAACTTCATTGCTGTAAACTTGATTCTTAAGCATATGCAATTGTCAGTGTCCAAACGCACTTGACGACAGCTTAATAACTTCTCCAAATGTGTGTGAATAACGCCTGAACAAAAGTTGTGGTTGAAAATAGTTCAGAGATTATTCAACACGATGCTGAATTAAATCGCCATACTGATGTTTATTTAATGAGTGATTGTTTGTTGGGCAGTGCTCAGCACTTAGTGCTCAGCACTTAGTGCTCAGCACTTAGTGCTCAGCACTCAGTGCTCAGCCCTCAAAGCTCAGTGCTCAGCCCTCAAAGCTCAGTGCTCAGCCCTCAGTGCTCAGCCCTCAGTGCTCAGTACTCAGCTCTCAGTGCTCAGTGCTCATGTTATCGCAGCATCTCTCGAGAACACTCAGTGCTCAGTGCTCATGGCTCAGCATTCAGTGCTAAGCTGCTTACTGCTTTACTGAGCCTAAGCACACAGTGCTCAGCGATGAGTGATGAGAACTGAGTGCTGAGCACTGAGTACTGAGCACTGAATGCTGAACTCTGAGCTTGAGCAAACATTAAACCCCTGAATTGGGGGGTGGGAGGGTTAATTAAACCCGGTGGGTTTACAATATATTTTATTTTGTGTTTTGCAATAATTTTTTTTTTTCAAAAGAAAGGGGAGGGAAGGAAAGAATGGGGGACTTGTAATATGATTGTTATCGGATATGCTAAAAATGGGCATCCTCTCATGGACCCTATTATACCCCTTAGACCTCTACTGCGTAAGACTATTCTTTAACATTTGTCGGATTTTCTATTTCAGGGTTCAAGCTCCCTACCTTGCTTGAGATACCCTGCCGATAATCGATATTCAAATATAAGAACCTCATGAAGACATTTTTAAAGGCTGTGATACCGTTCTACGCCAAGCTACGAAAGTACCAACGCATATTAATTCAAAAGCACTTTTAATGGTTAAAATTTACTCGTTTCTTCCATCATTTTACTCGGCATTCTTCTATCGTGTTTATCAAGTGACTTAATTGGTTGCTTATTGCAGCTTGCTTATAGTTACGCGATAGGGGAAAATGACATTATTTTGCTTCTCATTATTCGTTACGTTATTGTTGTGTTTTAAATGTTTTCGATTCAAAAATATAAAATATGCTCATGTATTAGAAAATACTTATTCGTAGGCTTGAACTCCGTTATATCTTCGCTGTTTCTGTTTGTTCATCCATGCTATTAGGTTATGTTACTTCAGAACTTGCTTTGTCAAATTGGCTATTTTAATTACAACTTTCCTTGGACTTGGCTATTTTTTTATATTGTTTTTACCTTTATACTATCTCTACCATACTGATTAGAAGCTAGGTTGAAAGCACGTTCGTTTGCTGTTGGCTCTAGGTATATCACTAGTTTAAGAAGGTTAGAAAAAAACATCGGCGTCAAATCGCTCGATTGGCTTTCGAAATCATAATCTGTTCTCTTCGAATTGCGCAATAAGTGCTTCGATAAAAACTCAGCCTTGCAAAACTGAACGGTTCGCAAACGAAGAGAATGGCACTCAGTTAGCGTTGGCAATTAGTTTAGAGGGTTGGAAATTTCGTTCGTTTATAGTTGTTTTACTTTGTTGAAAAGGCAAACGGCGGTGTGTGGATTTATTCGTGTGCAATTGGTTCTAAAAAATATTAAGTATACTTTTTCTGTTTTCTTATTGTATTTAGTTATTTTCTCTCACCGAAGAAGAGGCACATTAGTGGTTTGAAAATGTCCACAATTCTGAGAAAAAGGTAAACCTGCATTTGTTTTCCTAGATCAGAATGTGTGCGTAAAAATATATGCTGTTATTTTTATTTGTGTCAGTTAAAAAACGTTTTGGTGGCACTTTGTGAATACAATTACTCTCTAAATGTGGGAAAGACTTAAACGAATTTGTGTTAAAATCGAAAAAAAAGAACTTATCTGCTCTCGTTAGTCACATAACTTTTTTGTTTGTTTTAATGATTATCAAAAAATCATTTGTGAGGCACTGCTTTTTTCCTACACGGCTCGAGTTAACAACAACTTTCTCGGCGCAATGGAAGCTATATCGATTTGGGGGGGAAAACATTTCGCGGGCTCTATAACACAACAACAATTTTATCGAAACAGGCACATTTCGGATGTTTTCGCTTCCTAATACACGTATTTAACAATTGTTTCTCTACTACAGACAAAAAATTACAACAACATTTACCTGCATTCGGACATGCTATCGGAACTTTGGCTAAGTTCATTTCCAGTCACTACTGGAGGATTTCACCGTCGACGACGACGAGGTGGTCATGTGGATCTTTTTGGTGATGACCTGCTTGCTGCTGCTGCTGCTAGTGGCGGTGGCACTGTCAAGTAGATTAATCGTACCATTGTTACTACTACTACTACTTTTACCGATCAGGCTGGTTGGATGTTGTTGATTGCTAGTGCTGTTTAGTGGGCTGATGCGATATTGCTGCTGGTTATTACTAATGTTACTACTGCTAAACTGCTGCTGGTGCTGGTGCTGATGTTGGTGCGTGTATTGCTGGGCCTGTTGCTGCTGCTGCTGCTGGTGGAGGTGATGGTGCTGTAGTTGTTGCTGCAGCTGCTGCTGTTGATCGTGGTTCTCTAGGTTTAGTTTAGCGAACTTCTGCTCGACATTGATTAGGTTATTAGGGGCTGGATTAGTATTACTGGCAGTTTGGAAGACACGGGTTTCGTATCTGTTGGTAGAGATAAACAAAACATGGATATTAGATGCGGGATTTCGATGGAGGTGCGTTATGGGATGATGGGTGCGTTATTTTACTTAACTCGTTGGGTTGCATTCGAACAATTCGTTCACGGGTGGAATTATAGATAGTGTTTTGATACTTATCCCTGTTGTTAACACATTGAATAAGACTTTCTGAGAAGATTACACTGTTGTTTACACTGCGTGAGTTTCATTGTGAAATGTCTAGTAGTTCCGAAAATGCAGTGGAAGACACATCTTTCGCCCCGAGCGATAGCAAAGATGTTGGGTCTTAACCTTTCAGTGAACGCTTAACTTTTGATCGGAAGCATGTGATTGGAAGAGAAGGAGTTCCGCACAGTGATAAAGACCACAAGCTGCCTTCAAACGTAAGCCAATGAAAAAGGCAAGCAACAGACAGGACTACTTTCATTCAGAATTCAGGAAGCACCAAACCGCAATCAGCGGCAGAATAGAACAGCTAGAACGCGTAATACGTAATAGCGAACATGAAGCAGATTCCGGGAAACCAGTTTGTGACTGCGAAGTTCGATGTTCCAGAGTCCCGTAAGAAACAGCAAGTGTCAACGTTCTCGAGGGAGGGGAAAGAGGAAGAAAAAGAAGAGAAAAATTAAAAAAAGGATGAGTAATTCATGATTTGGCAAATACGTTAGCCAAGCTAATGTAAGTTTTTCATTCCCTGAAATTTTCATAACAATCGGTGCTGGGACTTATTTTTGGCGAGTAATTCTATGTGATGCAATTATACCGTTAACACGCCTTATTACAAGTTTTATAGAAGTTCAGAGTTTTTCGTAGAACGTTGTATTCAAAATTTCAAAAGCTTCGTCTTCCAAAATTACGTTAGTTAATACCGAATATTTATTTTACCGTAGCCCCATTTTTAAAACTTCACAGAACAATTAAATAATTAAATTTTCTAAACTTAGTACGTCCCGAAACGCTAAATATATCAACAGTAAATTAATTCTATTACCTAGCGTGCATTATAAGTTACAACGTTCATGCCTCCATGGACCGAACATCGAATCAAATCATTGTTAGAAACCTCATTCCGCATTGTTACCCCCTCTATGGATGTGTTTATGCTTGTGAGAATTGCAGTGCTTCTAAAGTGAAGATGATATCCATAATCAAAGCCTTACCTCGTAGTAAATCCTTCATAATTCTGTGGCATCCCAGTTCCGTTGCTGGTGGCGCTTGTCGTAGTAGTAGCAACCGTTCCATAACCCGCTTGATGCTGCTGATGTTGTTGATGTTGTTGTTGTTGTTGTAGTTGTTGATTGGGTGACGATCGGAACGTGCTCATCGGTTGAACCTTGTTCTGCAGGTCCTGCACGGCGGCGTCCAAATGTGTCCGATTGAATTTGCTCGCACTAAGGTTGGAATTCTCCACCCGGGTCGTTTCGTAGGTTCGGTTAATGATAGAGGGCGATACCAGGGCCGTTGGGGACTTGATCGAATCCGATTGGTAGGGCTTCGGGACGGCGTTGGCCGTTAGGAGCGTTGATCTTTGGAAGGTGGATGTGTTCGATTGCTGTTGCTGTTGCTGCTGTTGAGGTGTGCGTGGGAAGGTTCCGGTGGCTGCCGCTGGAGAATTGTTGGCTGGCGAATAATTTCCCGGTTTTGGCAAGGTGTGTGGCTTTGGTGAAGGCGTTTGGTACCCAGTAAAAGATGGCGGTTGAATGCCGCCTTCGTCGCTGCTGTCGGTAGTGAAACCTCCAGCAAGCTTCTGTCGGTACTTGGCATGACGGATGGCAATCAATTTATTTTGGGCTTCAAGGAGCTGGCGTTCGGCCATTAGGATTTCGGATCGAGCATTGATCTCCTGAGCCATTCCATCGACCATGTTTCTGTTAAGCCGAAGTGTATGTTCTTCCTCTCCTTCGATGGCTTGCTGAGCTGCTTGGACAAGTTTATCGGTGGACTTGATGACGGCATTTCCAGCCGCTTGAAGGCGTCTTCCAGTTTCCGAGTTGGGGTCAGATTTTACCTTGCAGGCAATCAACAGTTGAGCCGTGGAGCTGGCCACTTGCTTAGCGGTGGAGATGAGCATCTCTTCGGTTCCGGTTCCTTGAACCAGATGTTGAGCTGCTTCTACCAAACTGTGGGTGGCAGCTGCCACCAAACGAGCAGCCGAAATCAAACCTTCGGACCACTGACCGTCGTCCGAGGAAGTCAACGGTCGGCGAGCAACCTTTCCTTGATCCACTAATTCTCGCTGCGCAGCGTTTGCTGCCCGTACCAAAGCTGACGAGGCACCCATGATGCATTTGGCCGCTTCAAGAATCATCTCGTCAAAGTTCAGGTTTTCGTCCGTTTCCTAAAATTTCAATGGAATTTGTCAGTTGTAAATCAAATACGCTACGTGTCTTCTATAACTAGATTAATTTTCACAAACAAATACTGAAATGTTCATCACCGATTATATACACTTGCACTTTCATGAAGTCCAACGATGACCACAGTAATAATATGTTTGATTCCTGGGTGATAATATAAAATTTAACAACCAAGAATATCAAACATATCTCACCGGAATCACCCTCCACCAGGATAGAGATACAGAGTAGTCCAAAAAGAGAGAATTATCACCACCATCACCGATCTATATTTTACGTACTCTACGCTTAAACTATGAAAACGAAAGATCTTACCTTAACTTCCGCCTGCCGTCTCGGTCGTAAGCTGGCTAACTTCTTGGCCGCAGCTTCAATCGAAGCAGCCGCTCCCAGCAGTTCGTTCTCCGCAATGACGGTCGGATCTTCCGGATCGACCCAGTCCGATCCCTTCAACAGCTGAGCCATGCCCACCAAATCCGTAACGCATTTGGCCACCCGTCTGGAAAGCTGCATCCGTTCGTCCGCAGTGCACCGATGCAACACTCCCTCCAGCAGATCCCTATATGACACAGCCACCGCAGATCCAGCATCCAACGTTCGCTGTCTGAGTTCTTGTGTTTCCGCGCATGACCACGCCACCGACCTGCACACGGCCAGCATGTCCGAGATGGTCTTTCGGCCCAGATTAGCCGCGGCAGCTATGTCCGCTTGCAGGTTGGATGCACCGGCCGATACGGCCTTGGCCGTGGCTGCCGTAACGTGCTTCGTAACGCTGATCAAATCCTCCGGCTTCGAAAGCTGCTGCATGCTGGCCCGGTGCATGTCCGGTGCGTACTGCATCGAGCGGATTTCCTGCGAAATGGCATCGACGGTAGCTTCCATTGCGCGAGTGCCCCGGGTGTGTTCGTCTTCGACGGCCTTAACAGTTTTCAGCAATGAGGTGACGTTCATCACCATGACCTGCGATTCAGTTGTGGGTTGTTTGATGGGAGGGGAGAAAGAAGAAATTTGTGATTAGTGGCTTTGATTTTGATGTATCAGGGTGAGAAATTTGTTACCAAAGACGAGGGTTGATCGAAAAGGAAATTGTGGGAGTTAAGTAAGAGAATATATAGATAATTCTGCTCATTGCGGAGTCTCGGTTGATCGATGCAGAATGTGTTATGTTTTCCTACGTTGAAAATTTTGAAAGCATAAGACCATCCACATTGAAAATTGACAATTTTTTTGAATTGAAGAAAGACATTTTTTTATCTCTTCCGGAATATTACACCGGCATCATCACAAAGTTGCAATCAGCTTAAACCAACGTTATCTTTCAATTTTCTTTGACTTCCCTTGGAAATGTCTTCCAAAAATTCTTGGGGAATCGTTCATACTCTCTTTCGGCTCTATGCACCAAAATTCCCACAGGTTATTTCGGGGCTTTTCCGGGCTCCATTGAAGGAAGTGCTATTGCTACCTAACGCTACAACAAATCTTAAACAGCACTTTTCAGTGCTAAATAATACCTGCAATTTTTAGATTTCCTCTTATTCCTTTTCGATCCTTGTTAGGCCGGGGGTAACCCGGCTTGGATATCGCCTTGGA
Organism: Aedes koreicus; assembly: GCA_024533555.2. Lineage (NCBI taxonomy): Eukaryota > Metazoa > Arthropoda > Insecta > Diptera > Culicidae > Aedes > Aedes koreicus. The sequence goes on from JAHHFK020003352.1 coordinate 75,801, forward strand.
AAATTCCTCTTCGGTCCCTCGGATTCTTTTAGTTATCTGCTTGGTCGTCGATTTGGAGCAATTTATTCTGTCACTATGGCAAATAAGCGTAAACGCAAAGGGCAATCTATTGATTCGCCTTCAAATCAAATTAATGTGAGTAATCAATTTGATATGCTCACAGATGATGAGAGTGATCCATCATCTAACCAAAATTTGAAAAACTTTCTCGATTGGGAAAGGAAAAAGTTCCCCCTATTGTGGTGACTATTTCGGATTTCCATGCTTTTCGCAAGGAAATCTTAACATTTGTTGAAGGTGTGAAATATTCCCTTCAAATTTCCAGACGAGGTGAATGCCGTTTGCATGCAGAAACCTTGGACGGGTTCAAACGTCTTCTTGAGTGTCTTACTCAGAAGAACCACATTTTTTTACATACGACACTAAAGCTGAGCGTCTTTTCAAGGTTGTCTTGAAAGGTCTGCCCAGTGGTGAATCTCTGGAAGAAATAAAAAACGAGTTGATAAAATTACTTGGAATTAGCCCAGTCCAAGTGATTAAAATGAAAATGAAATCTCGGCCTGGCGATTCTCGCAAAGGGATTTCGAACGATTTTTACTTAGTCCAATTCAAGCCTAGTGAACTTAATAACCTTAAGGCTTTAGAAAGAGCAAGCCTTTTGCTCCATGTCCGAGTGAAGTGGGTACATTTCAGGAAGACTGGAGCGAATTTCCAAAGCCTCACCAAGTGCCGTAAGTGCCAGGGGTGGGATCACGGAACAAAGCATTGCCATATGATGGGTAAATGCATGAATTGTGGTGATTCCTCACACGCCTAGGACGACTGTCCTGTGAAGGAAGATCCTCAAAATTAAAATGTTCAAATTGTGGTGAAAACCATAAATCAAGTTTTTGGGAGTGCAAGACTCGCAAAGCAATTTTGCAGTCGCGCTCTAAACGCCAGGTAGGAAACAATATACGTTCCCGACCAGCCACTACCCATTCTGCAGCTGTTAACAACGATCAGCAAAGAACAAATTCCTACCAAACCGTCGGTAGCAACAGCGGACAAGTTTTTCCATCCGCATCTGTTACTTCAAATGCTCAACGAGGGGCAAATACTATTTCGTGCCTGCAATCTGCAAACCCTACATTCTTACCTAACCGTGTTGTTAACAATATTCAACATGTAATGACTACCTACGCTGCCGTTGCAGCGGGTAGGAACCAAAACCAAAATTCCCACGGGACTACTGATGAATTTGATTTAGGTGCATATCCGCTCCTAAATTGGAATTTTACAGCAATCGTTAATTGATATGATAACCGATATGCTAAATACTAATTTCATGTTGGAAGCTATCCAAACTGGTATTAAATTTTCCAATAATATTGTCATGACATTGAAATTCAGTAATGGATTTTAAGTCATTAAATATTTTGAATTGGAATGCTTGATCCATCAGAGATAAGGAGGATGGGCTATTTAATTTTTTAAGAGTTCATAACGTGCATATTGCTGTTATAACTGAAACTTATCTCAAACCTGCCCATAAGGTCAAAAGAGATCCAAATAATTTTGTCTACCGAAATGATCGCCTTAATGGAGCTGGTGGTGGCGTTGCCATCATTGTCCATAGGCGTATCAAACATCACATTCTTTCTTCATTTGAAACCAAAGTTTTTGAAATTTTGGGGGTTTCAGTTGCGCCAAAATTGACCAATTTACTTTTATAGCTGCCTATTTGACTTTCCAATGCACTGGTCAGCAAAAGAACTGGTTCAAGGGTGATCTTCAGAAACTTACCCGTCATAGGTCTAAATTCTTCGTTATTGGTGATTTCAATGCAAAACACCGCTAATGGAATAATTCGCAAAGCAATGCCAATGGTAATATACTATTTGATCATTGTTCTGCAGGCTATTACACTATTCAATACCCAAACAGCCCAACTTGCTTTTCTTCAGCCTTCTGATTCATGTCAACTTTGTAGTCAATTGATTACCCATGCTGACTTTGGTTCTGATCAACTTCCAGTTACATTTGAAATATCGCAAGAAATCATTTCTAATTTCATCAGTTCTACTTTCAACTACGATAGAGCTAATTGGGATCAATATCGAACACTTATGGAATACAACTTTGATCCTAATGTTCCATTGCAAACAAGAAATGAAATTAATAATGCTCTTGAATCTCTGGCTTTCTCAATAAATAGAGCAAGAGCTGCTTCAGAGCCAAAATGCGAGGTTAAATTCGATTCAGTTATAATTGATGACGATCTTCAGCTCTTGATTCGTCTGAAAAATGTACGTAGGTGTCAATATCAAAGAACACGTGATCCCGCTAAGAAATTCATTTGGCGAGATTTACAAAAACAAATTAAAAAACGCTTCTCTGCCCTGAGGAACAAACATTTTGAAAATAATGTGTCGAAATTAGATCCGAGTTTCAAACCTTTCTGGAAACTCTCTAAAATCTTGAAAAAAGCCTATACCAGCGCTTAAGGAAGGTGATAAAAGTTTGCTCACAAATGCGGAAAAAGGTCAAACACTTGTTAAGCAGTTTGAGAGCTCCCATAATTTCAGTTTGAGTCTGACAAGTCCTATTGCGGGTCAGGTTTCCAGGGCGTATCTGAATATTTTCTCACAAGAAAATATGTTCGATGATTCTTGGGGAACTGATTTGGATGAAGTAAAATCTATAACTTAAAAATTTCAAAATATGAAAGCACCAGGTGATGATGGAATTTTCTATATCGTCATCAAAAAACTCCCTGAGAGTACTTTGTCTTTCTTGGTAAAACTATTTAACAGATGTTTTCATCTGGCATACTTTCCAGATAAACGGAAAAATGCAAAAGTCGTACCTATTTTGAAGCCAGACAAAAATCCGGCTGAAGCTTTTAGCTACCGACCAATCAGTTTGCTTTCTTCAATAAGTAAGCTTTTTGAAAAAATAATTTTGAACAGAATGATGCTTCACATCAATACAAACTCAATTTTTGCTGATGAACAGTTTGGATTTCGCCATGGGCATTCAACTACGCATCAACTTTTGAGAGTTACAAATTTAATTCGTTCAAACAAAGCTGAAGGCTGCTCCACTGGAGTTGCTCTTCTAGACATAGAAAAAGCATTCGATAGTGTTTGGCATGAAGGTTTGATTGCGAAACTAAAAAAGTTCAATTTTCCGCTTTATATGAAATTAGTTCAAAACTACTTAACTGATAGAACTTTGCAAGTAAATTATCAGTATTCTAAATCTGATCAATTGCCTGTTAGAGCTGGTGTTCCTCAAGGTAGCATTCTTGGGCCAATACTTTATAGCATTTTCACTTCAGATCTCCCTGATTTACCTCAGGGCTGTCAAAATTTTTGCTTTGCCGATGACACAGGCATTTCCGCTAAAGTCTTCGTGTTATATCCAGGAGGCTACAAAAAAAGCTTGAACATTTTTACAGATTATTTTCAAAAATGGAAGATTTCTCCTAATGCTACCAAAACCAAATATACTATATTAACAATATAAGTCACTTTACATTTTTTCAGGCGACCTTTTTTTACGCTTGTGGCGCCAAAAGTGAGAAACGTGGCAACTACTTAATGCACACGCTCAATGTAAGCTATCCAGTTTTTGTTATACCCAGCGTAATATTTCAAAAGTACACAACAAACAAATTGAAACGAATCACAAATTGTTGAACTAAGAAAACGATTTCCAAACTCGTCGCAACTCCGACTGTCCGACAAAAGCAACACGGTTTGCTGCACCTTGAACAGGATAGGAAAAAGATCATCTATTGGAAAGAAAACGAGATTTACGACTTGCAATTATTATTTTTGATTACCATAGAATGATTTTCAAATATTACGATGTAGAGCTACTTTGATCCAATTAGATAAAATGTTGGCCTGAAAATGATCCTCAATTCACGCACTGAAAATAACCACAATATTTTTTTGATCTCAGTTGCCAACAAATACATTCGCAACATTTTATTGTTGGCAAATGGTTGGGCCAAACACATATCGACCTGCTCTTTTGTTGCTAATTTTTCACGGTTTTCGAAGAAAAATTGATTCCTTGGCCCTAACACATTGACATCGGAAACGGAATCGAATTTAAATCATACTTGTCAACCTGGTGTTGGTCTTTTCTATCGTTAAGCAGCTCAGACAAGATGATGTTTTTGATTTATGTTGGCGGAACTTACGTAGTTTGTACACCCGTGACAAAGTCATAAATGAGTAAATGTTACTGTTAAAGGAAGTTTACAATGCGTATAATGTGTTGGTAATATTTGCGTCGAAGTTTTAAAAAAGTCGTAACGCAATTATCATCTTGATTAAAAAATAAGGTTACATGCATTTGTTTCAAGAAATAATACAGTTTAGACAAAACTAGTCTTGTTTCCTGACATTGCCTCATTGAAATGGAGAAAAGTAATTCTACTCTAGGAGTAAAAAGGCACATTTTGACGTATCTGCGTTATTTTTAGAAGAGCTCTGATAAAAATGATTTGGTTGTCCCGACAATTCAATCATGGTCAAGATGACTATTGCATATAATGGTTTTAATTACCATAAAAATGGTCGCAGACATTTTTTCATCATCACATTATTGACTATAGTCATGGTTACAGGGACTATTACAGTAGGTTGAAAATCATTATTTTGCCCTACTCATAATCCCCAATAATGGTAAAATTGACAATCAAATTTTTCTCTGAGTGAGCAAACAATACTCATAAAAAGAGTATATTAGTTTTACCGTGGATACACGGTAGAATGAATTAACCAAATTGAAAGGTAAAATATATTTTGATGGCCTTTTTCATCACCAGATGGTTCTGTTGGCAGAGCTATACGGGTCGCCTAACATGTGTATGTGAAAAAAGGAAGTGACTTATATTGTTAATATAGTAAATTTGCCAAAACTCAACTTATAATATTCCCACACAAGCCTAGAGCTGCGTTTTTGAAACCAAGTAATAGTCATATGGTCACTATAAACGGAGTTCCAATTTCTTGGTCAAATCAAGTAAAATATCTTGGACTGATACTTGATCAAAAATTAACTTATGAAGACCACATTGAGGGCATTCAAGCCAAATGTAAAAACATACAAAATGTTTATATCCTCTTATAAACAGAAAATCCAAACTTTTGTTGAAGAACAAACTTCTAATATTCAAACAAATTTTTAGACCGGCCATGCTTTATGCTGTGCCAATATGGTCTAGTTGTTGTGCCACTTGGAAAAAAGCACTTCAAAGGATTCAAAATAAAGTTCTGAAAATGATCTTGAAGCTGCCACCCTGGTTCAGTACATTACAGCTCTTGACTTCTCCATCATTACCAACTTAACTGCTGTATTGGAACATTAAAAAAAACTAGTTCTTATCTATAGAGATAAGATTGAATGAAGAAGATTGCAATGATTTTTGTCTAAACTTATGAATTATTTTGTTGAACATTTCTTCTAGAGTCAACGTTTGAAGTTCTATGTAATTAATGAATTACATAGAACTTCAAACGTTGACTCTAGAAGAAATGTCTAACAAAATAATTCATAAGTTTAGACAAAAATCATTGCAATCCTCTTCATTCAATCTTATCTCTATAGATAAGAACTAGTTTTTTTTAATTTTCCAATACAGCAGTTAAGTTGGTAATGATGGAAAAGTCAAGAGCTGTTATTTACATTCCCAAAAGTAACGTGTCATTGATGATAAGTTTATGCTGGAAAATCATATCAAACGCCAGGTCAAGGCACGTGGAATAGATTCGGAAAGAAAAACGACTTTGCTACGAGCTGTGTTACACGTAATTTCTTATGAAATTTCTATTCTATTGCCATAATGTTTCTGCAATCAAAAAATAAGTTCTCATCTGTTCTCATACTCTTTTTCAATGGATGCTCTGGATCCAACCCCCGTATAAATTTCGTATGGTTATTTTTCTTAACGACCTATTTGGGGTACCATCCAAACCATTAAAGAAATGGTTGGAGGATTTGTGATATCGTTTTTTTAAGTTAATTTTTTATCACGGAATACAAGACATGTAAACCTCAAATAGATATACACTATTGAATTAAATTACGTGTTTTGAATTTTGATTGAAAATGCGAATAACGATAGAACAAGATATCCAAGAAGTAAGATAGTATGACAATTATGTGTATTTTTACGCAATGTGACAAAAATCTGGCTATTTTTGGGACGAACAAACGTATGCATATTATTACAAAAACTAAAAATACACGTTATTTTAAGGTGCCCACCATAAAAAACACGAGATCCACAGAATGTCGAATGATACTTTTATGCGATTCACGGTCACGGCAGTATACAGCTTGGATTTAAATTTCCAAACACGGTAAGTTTTCGGTTGAGTTTGTTTGTTCCTACTGAAATATTTTTTTTACAATTTTGCAAAGGTTGCAGCCGGTGAACCAATATTCAGGTTCATTTACACCGTGTCCAATATATTCTCATACACTTTTTCCTTGCATTGGTGTCGTGAAACTACTCAACATGCTTCACGTATGTGTTGGTGTAGTTTTGCACTATGTTTATACAAACGCGTTTAGGTTATGTCCGATTGTTTTCATTCGGTGTTTATCTTTTACCAGCGATGAAGGAGTTTCGTGCTGTGGTGATAAACAAGTTTTTGAAAGGTGAGCGCCCGGGCGCTATTTTCAGAAATTTGAAAAACCTCGGAGTAAAGCGGGATTTTGTGTACCGAGCCATCCGAAGGTTCCGTGACACCTGCTCGTTGGATGACCGGAAGAGATCCGGTCGTACTCGTAGGGTGTGGACTGCACGAGTTGTTAAAGTGGTCAGGGGACGGATTAGACGAGAATCACAGCGCTCTATACGTAAAATGACCGCAGTTCTGAATGTTTCGAGATCGTCAATGCACAATATACTGCAAAATGACCTCGGATTCCAAGCTTTGAAGAATCGTAAGGTCCACGGAGTTTCGGAACCTGCCAAGCAGAAACGACTCGAAAGAGCAAGTCTGCTTTTGTCGCGGCACGGTGGGGAAGAATTTATCTTATCCGACGAAAAGTTATTCGCCTTGCAACAATCCCACAATATCCAGAACGACAGATTGTGGGCTCTCTCTTCGAGAACTGCTCCAGAGAGTGATAGGAATATTCCACGGTTCCAAAGTGCTGCGTCAGTGATGGGTTGGTTGAGGAATTTGCAAGCGAGGCAAATTACCAGTGATTTTCATCGAAAAAGGCGTTAAAGTGAATGCCGTATATTACAAAACGGAAGTTTTGGAGAAAGTTGTCAAGCCATATGTACAAGAAGTGTTTGGAGATGATCACTATGTGTTTCAGCAGGACATGCACATCTCGTTCAGGGCTGGTGTCGAGAAAATTTGACCGACTTTTTGCACAAGAATGAATGGCCTCCCAGTTCACCAGATCTGAATCCCTTGGATTATTCCGTATGGTCATACATGCTGGCGAAGGTACAGAGGATAGGCAAAATGATTGAGATAGGCAAAATGTTGCCCAAAATCAATTCCTTATAACTTTTTGAAAAATTGTTGAATTTGGACAAGACTGGAAGCATTCGACGGTCAAATTTAGTCAAGATTCAGGAACATGCATGGTCACGAATACTGGCTACTGAACACCGGACATGTTCCGGATTTTCAGAGGGCATGTCAAAAAGACATTTTTTCTGCTGCTCGTATTTTTGTGTGGTGTGAAGTTACATCGATGACCCCTATTTTCCTAGAAACTAGAACTCATTGGAAATTGAATGCCGGTGGTTGCTTTAAGATCCGTTGGAAAACTTCCGAAATATGGCCATTTCCGTAAAACTGGTTCCGGATACTATGGTCAATCATGTATATCCTTCCAATCATGTATATATCACCAAAACATCAAGATTTTTCATGGAGGTCATACATGATTGGAAGGATATACATGATTGACCATAGTATCTACTATCATTTAGGAACGAAAAGCATATGAACCATTCAACCGGAACCGGATCTACACTAAGAACCACTGTCGAAGGCATTGAATTTACTGCTTTCTAAAAGCAAAAAAAGTTTAGCTTGTTAAGTAGAACCAAAAATCATGTAAAGCAAATGGATTGTAATGAATGCATAATTATTAATATGACTCTATTTGCAGTTTCCTTAAAAAAAAAAATCAGTCGGATTCCCAATTTTCGATCAACCCTAATCGTTAGAACACACGCCGGACACAGATTATACAGAACAGATAAAAAAAAATAACGATTAATTAATAATTTACCTACAAGTTTTCGTCGAGGTTCTAAACAGAGTTAAACTGTTACAAATCGTTGTGTGCTGTTTTTGTTTTTCGCTACCGTTTCGAATGTGACACGCATTTTGAGAAATATTTTTTTTATTTGATAAAATCGGATCGGATTAGGCATAGTTAACAGGACACAGTGTTCAGAAAGTGCATTAAAGTGGTGGCGAGGGAGGCTCAAACAACAACGAACGGGAAACGGATGGTGCAAACTTGTCAACTAGAAACGCGTTTTGGTTTTGCTAAAGGTTTATTTTGGATTAAGTTTTGTTTTATTCGTAAGCAAATGTGTGCTGGTTTTGTATGTTTAATGTGAAAGAGGCCTTACATCTAGGTAGGACATGTAATTAAAGATCTAATACGAAACGTCTTAAGTACGTTACAAACTACACTACAGTCAAGTACATGGGGATATGGCACTTAAGCTAACATTATATGAAGGATTGTATGGAGAAGCGCTTGTTCAAAAGACTCCATCGAAGAGCGTCGGTGCGGTGGAAAGTACGCGTAAAAATTCCTCTTCCTGATCGGAGAGCCACCAAGCGGTGCCCGCTTTAAACGCCAGTGCATCCTGAAGAACCGCCTGAATACGAACGGGTGGGGAAGGTGGGAAAATACGGATTTCAGTTTCATTCATTCATAGCCGAATTTTTAAAGAGTAGATGGATCAGTACAACACACGCATTCGCTTTTTTAGGTGTATCAGACAACAGGCGACGGTTCAAAAATAGATTCCTCTACTTTCTAACCCACGATGAGGATGAGGACGACGACCTGGTCATGGTGGACGACGCCGTGATGGAGCTTTGTCTACTCTCGCAGTACTCGTGGACTTGGGAGAGGCAAAGTTCTCTGATCATCTGTGGAAAGAAGGGTAAGGCTGATGATGTTGATGGACGGTGGCGGAAGTCCAAGAACAGGACTAGCAAGTAGGAAATAATCCAACGCACCCATAGGCAACAGGCAAGAAGATATGCGTCATTACCAGAATACGAATCTACCGCGCGTTTCCCGTTGGGTTAGGAGAATTGTTTTTTTGATCCCGCTTCTGTTGGTGGTACCGGTGGGTGTTAATACGCGCTACAGTTGATCATATCTCACTAGCTAAGGGATGCAGTTAGACCTGGAACTCGAGTTTTGTACAAATTGGTTTGTTTTAAGGCTACGTTGATGTTAGAGATACATATTTATAAGTTATAACGGTTTCGAATACTGAGCTCGCAAAGACCCCTACAGCATGCACTGGCGTAATCCTTCTTCCTAGGATCTTCCTAGTACGAATAAAATCGCAAGCATATAATAGGTGTTTCGATTGTGCGGCAGGAGATCATGCACAGATCATTGATCATTGTACGAACGCATTAGCACTTGTAGCGGCCCCACTCATGCTGTTAGTTTTAGGTATAAGGGAGGAGGTGGGGAGTGTTCGAAAGTAAAGTTTACTGATCTGTCGACTTGGGTGCCATATCCACATTCTTGATTGGTGCAGGTTAAAGACGGAAGTTACTAGTTGAAACTGAGTGTGTTTTAAAATGAGAATACTCTATCGTTAGTAAAAGAATGAGGTCAATAATGCTAAACATAAGATTGTTTAAATCTCTGAATATGGTATACACATTAGACACCTATTTGGTTTCAATGATTGCAAAAGTTGTATCGCCTTTTCAGAATGTGCTCATGTTGAAACAATCAAACCATCTCGAACGACACTTTTCTAAACTCAGTTCAAGCTAAACAGGTATCTGAAAACAAACCTATCGGTTCAAACGAAAATCAACGCACACTCGGCTTAAATGTAACTCACCGGTGAAACGGGAAATAACTCTTAAACTCTTTCGACTCATTACATTTCACTGCGTCTACTCTTGGGGTTGTCAGTAAATTATTAATCAATTGTTTTCTTGTACATAGGTGCTGAAGAGCGTGTAGAAACTTGATAGTGACAGAAAAAACACAATTTAATCACAGTCTTGAACCTTCAATTTCAAACACACGAACTCTTGGTAGTTGCATTAATCCAATTGGAAGCCGGTTATTATCCAACAAACTGTTTGTTGCTTTCGATCATCAATTCTACTGCAGCCAATTAATTTCAATACCAAGCAGCGGGAAGCATTATTAGAATCATTATTTCTCGCGTGTTTAATATTTGCTGATATATTGTCTTCTATATTAGTTCCAAATTACTTGCGGTTATTCGACTTATTGGTTGGAAACAAAACAAAATCGGCCACCGAAACAAAAGGATATTAATCACAACATTTGAACTGACAGCTCAACAACGATTTCGATAAATATGTTCCAATAAATATTATAGGTAAGAAAATTATCACAAGGTTGTTTAGTTGTAGATTCAAGAAAGGATTAAACTGGACAGACAAAGGGTAAGAAGAGTGTGGTTTCCTAGGGCGGAAACCAATGTTTATAGGGCAAATACTAGCGGAAGGGGTGAAGAAAACGAATACGAAAAAAACAACATACCTTAGCGCTATCTTTCAAATCATTCATAGCCGGGTCGTTAATGGGTTTACCAGATGCAAGCTTAGTAGCGTTTATTAGCTCACCGAGTGCTGCAGCGACATCTTTCACCGCGTTCATCACCATCACTTGCGAATCCGGCTGGTTGGAACCGAGCGAAGCCGCACCGTGCTTGACAGCCTCCGCCAATTGCACTGCAAATAAATAAAAAAAAACCGTCAACATCTCCCCCTGACACCTCCACCCGAAAAGAAAAACTCACAAATCGTAGTAACAGCATTCTGCGCTGCGGCTGCGAGCTGATCTTGCGTTCCGGCAGCACCCGCCACCAGAATCTTGGTATCCTCGACCAACGCCTTGGCGGTCTTCAGAATGTGTTCACGGTGATCGGAAAACTTGCCCTCCTCTTCCGAGTGTAAAGTTCCAGCGGTGGCAAACATTATCGTCGTATCCAGATCGCTGATGATGGCTGAAACCGTGCTGGATGCATTGATGCAAGCCTGAGTTCCACGGGAACCGGCCTGCAGTGCGGCCAGCACTTGCGAAACCTTCTCCGAAACATCCCGAGCTCCGCGGGAAATCTCAACCAATCCAGAGCTATCGTCCTTACGAATACCGGCCGTTGATTGAATCAGTACGTTCACCGAGCGTCCCAAGTCCGTTACAGTTTGACGAATACGAATCGCCACATCAGGGGATGTGGTCAAAGCGGAAGCACCGATCGAATCCTGGGCCAATTGGCTGTAGTGATGGGTCATTTCAACGGACAGTTGAGCCAGCTTCGAAGGATCGATGGCTGCCTTGGCATTGATCTCATTTGCATATCGCGCGATTTCCTTGGCCGACTGAACCATACGGGTCTGGTACTCCACGAAAGTTTCATTGATAGAAACACCCAGGAAGGACTGACGCTTGTCGGTGATACGGGACATAGAACGAGAAATCTGCTCCATCAATCCTGTGACAACTCCATTTTCAGTAGACAAACGCTCAACCGTAGCATTAAGCTCTTGGATTGCTTCACGGGTGGACTCCACAGCCTCGTCCAGCTCCGGGTGAAGATGTGAAGCTCGAGGGTTTCCACCAGCATTCTTAGCAACCTGCACCAACTGCGAGCAGCATTCGACCACTGATTTAACCTGATCGATAAGCACCGTCTGCTGTCCCGAATGAACAACATGAGAGCATGCTCCAATAACACCATTGGTCAGCGGAACGATATGCTTCGCGATCTGGTTAACAGCATGACCCAAACTTTCCGCATTCTTCTTCGCAGAAGATTTTACTGGTTCCAAACGGTCAATCAACTCTGAAGCAGCATTCAACGATTGATTGGTAAATCCTTGCAGGTTGTTCTCCTTGCGCTGCGGCAGACCATCAACACCGACTGCCATGGCAGCTGAGTTGAGATCTCTCGAACAGGATTTCAACACCTCAAGAACTTGATCGCACTGCAGTTGTCCAGGGGCCTTCTCACGAATACTGGACGCCAATTTCTTAATGCTCTCCGAAACATTTCGGCTATGGATAGCAAGCTGTTGCCACACTGGTGGATCAGTTGGTGTCATTGCCAACACCTTGGCCGTTTTCACCATATCGACTGCTCCATCCAAAATCCCTTGTCCAGCTTGTAGAATCGGTTCCTGGGCTTTTCTTCCGTCGCTTGAAATCCGAGCCGGGATGGAAATGAACTCCGGAGAGTTAGCAAACTGACACAGCGAAGAAACGGCTTCCAGTAATGGCTCGGTAGCTCCGGCACAACGAGCTCGTGAAACAGGACTGTAATCCTTGTCCAAAGCCTTGATCTCACGAACCAAATCTGCCGTCGAATTGGCAACTTCCTTTGCAGCCTGAACGAAGTGACGCTTCGCCACGGGATTGGTGGTAGTCGAACTTGCATTGCGACAAGCATTGCACAAAGCAGATGTGTGCTTCGCGATGATGGTGGCAGCAGACAGAACATGCTGTTGCGAACTGGCTGGTCCTCGAAGGACTTCGCAGCTTTGACGAATCGCTTGCGAAGCCCGAGCAAACTGAGCTTGATCTACCAATCCGGGTCGTCCTCCTACACTTGTGGGATTGGAAACTCCCACCAGATAGGCAGCTTGAGCAGCTGATTCAATCAGACCACGAATCGAGTCCGAGACCGAGTCTACCGAGTGACCGAATTCAACGTGTTTCGAAAGCTTAGCATTATTGGCAATTCCAGTCATGCCATCCCCGAGGGTACGGGACTTCTCCATAACGGTATCCAAACAGTCGAAATATCCCTGATCGGTCAGTGGCTCTTGTGCGGATTCCAGAAGCGGTCTTAAAGCTTCGATACTTCTAATGGCGCTGTCGCATTCTTTCTGTCCGGGTGCGGCCTGGGTGCACACATCTACCAAACGGTTGATGCTCTCCGTAACCATGCGAGCAGCCGAAGACAGTTCATTCTTGGCGTTGGGCCTATCTGGATCTCCGGCTACGAATTTGGCGGTTCCCAAAAGTGTTGCCGACTGGTTGGAAACTCCACGCAGCGAATTGACAATTTCTTCTCGAGGTCTGTCTTCGACGGTTTGTCCAGCCATTTCCAATGTAATGGTCATCAGTTCCTTATAGGCATGATAGAAGTCCTGGCTGGTGTTGGCCAATTTGATGGAGCTATCATAGGACTGTGCGACCTGGCCGCCAACAGTGTTCAATGTTTCCGCAGCACTTTTCAATTCGTTTTGTAGCTGGCCATAGGCACGAGTTGGCGGTGGGAACTCTCCAGTGTCCAGAATGGCACGGAGATCAGCCATGTTCTCGTAGGCTTCGTTGATATCTTTCACACCGGGGAAGCAGTCGATAGTTCTGCCCAGCGCACCTTTGGTTCGCTTAATCGCCTGTACCAGTTGATCTTGATTGCCGAGGTTCTGCAACGTCTTCTGAGCTTCTTCGATTACTCGAATTGAATCCATAATCACTTCATCGGCGCAATCGACAACTACGGGGTTCTTTGTTGTAGCCACGACTCCACGGACGCTCTTGGTGTATTCTCCCAAGGCAAGGGCGGCATCTCTTCCAGCTACTCCGGCGTAGGTTCGATTACTCTGTTGAACGGCTGACATGAGTTGATACAGCGAAGAATCAACGTTGTTGCTAGCGGCTGCCAGCTGTTTGAAGCAGCTATCTGCCGTTTCACCTGGCAAAGGTCTCAAATTACCTTCCTGACCGGCGCGACGAGTGTCGTTCAGAACGTTTCGCAAATTACGAACTGCTTCCAAAGCGGCATCTAGCTCGTTACCTCCGCAAGCCTCCCTGGCGCGATGCGCTGCCGATCGGAGATCGTGGATCGAGTGACTCAGATTTAAGGCGCTACGGGACAACTGTTGCGAAGCAGCTTGGTCCATAACGGTCGGTTGGAGATCACGAGCAGATTGAGCAACTTGTGCACCGGGTTCCAGGAACATCTCTGCGGCGTCGATTAAACCAAGCTGAGCATTGGGGTCATCCGGTCGGGAGAGGGTATTCTTTACGCCAGCGACTAAGCGTGGAATTTGATCTGCAACGGTTTGACAGTCCTGCAATAAAATCTCCTTTGTCTGCACGTCGTTACTGTGCATCAGAGCATTTTGCGCAGCTGTAATGCATTGGGTAGCCGCTGAAGCTGCCTGCTTGGAACATTGTTCAAGTCGATTGATCAGTTTGCGCTTGATTTCCGGAGTGTTGGCGGTGGTGGTCGTGATTACTCGCAGTTCTTCCGCTGCTACACGCAGCGTTTCCTGATGGCCGGAGTCATGGGGATTACTAGCGCAGAGCCGGGCAGCTTCCACCATTCTGGCAGTGGCATCCGCAAGCTGTTTGGCAGCTTCCAGAAGTTTACGCTGAAGATTCGAATCCTCTTGGCGTTCGGCTTCGCCCTTTATGCTCTGAATAAGCTGAGCTGTTGCTTTGCCTAGTTGTTGTGCTTGACGGATCATTTCTTGTGGATCGGATGCGGAAACAAGGATATCCGTGGCAACCAGGACATCTTCGACGGGGTTTTCGTCGACGCGACGGGCCTTTTCACGAGAGCTCAGTTTGATGTGTTCGAGGAGTTCTGCTAGAGTCTTGGATACATCCTTGGCGGCATTCATGAGATCTCCACGAAGCTGCTGGTTGTCCGTAGCTTCGTTACAAACTTCAACGAGATTAGCGACCGCCTTGGCGACTTCCCGGGCGGCGGATTCCAGTTGCTCGCGGCAAGCTGGACTTTGAATCGTTGGTGCGACGACACGGGCGCAGGCTACCAATTGGCTGGTAGCGAGAGCGCATTGACTGGCCGCGGCAATAACTGAAATGATTTGTTGGAATATTAGTGGTTGTGACTAGACATATGATGATTTTGATTCTTACCTTTGTTTCTTGTAGCTTCGTCTTCTGTAACAGCCGCAATTGATTTGGCTTTCAGGACCAGCGCTGCCGTGGTGTTTGCCACAGCCTTGGCCAATCCCAGTAGCATATCATGCAACTCCCGACTCTCAATACTCTCCTCACCCATGCTGCTGAGTACCTGGCCGCTGGCTTCGCCAACCCTACTGGCAGCGTTCAGCAGGTTCTGTCGTGGTTCCTTGCTTTCCGGCTCTGCTGACTTTAGCAGATCGCTGAATGCCGAGCAGAGTTTTCTCGTTGCTTCCAGCAGTTTGTCGCCAGTGCAGTCATCATCCATCAAAGCGGCAATCAACCGAACTTCCTTCGTCACCTCCGGAATGCTCTGGGTAATCTGCGAGACCGCGGCCCCAACGGCATCATGATCGATTTCATCTGGCTGGGAGGCCGTGACTACCTGAGCCGTAGCGGCATTCATCGTTGCCAGATGGGTGGTGACGGTTTGCTTGGAAGTGTCCAGCGTTTCTTCACGCCACTGCAGCGATCCCGGGTCCGTTCCCAGAGCAGGCAGTTGGGCCTTGCTTTCCAGGTCTTTCTCAGCCTTGTTGATGGCATCCTGACCGGCCGAGATGTATCCAATGAGGGCTCGTTGCGGCTCCGAGAGGACCGTACTAATGCGAGTCTGTTGCAACTGAGGATGGAAGTGGGGGGAAAAACGAATGATATTAGTATCGGTTTTTGTTGCTGTGGGGTTATTGGTATTACTTGGGTGTCAATTGATTTAAGCAAGATTTTGTTTTATAAGAAGGCATGCCAATCAAGCTAGTTAAAAAATTTAGAATTATAAAATTTCAATTCACCTACGCCTGTGCAGCGGCGAATGTGTTTGAGGTTAGTTTGTCAAACGAGAGCAGCGTGTAAGAAGGAAAATGGATACAAGTTAAAACAATTTTAATGTAAGATCGAGAATCTAAAATAATGTAGTCAAATTACTAAATAAGTAAACGTAAAATAGGTTTAATGAAAATCAATAAGAAATTAAAGAAAAATCTCACCATTGGAGGTTGATGGGCCAGGTTGACTTGGCCGACGATGGCACCGTATTGCATCGATTGCATCTCGCCCGTGCCATACGGACGTTCGCCTGAGTGGCGTTGAACCCAAGAGTTTCAAATTAAACAGCAACATAAATTTTAAAGGAATAAAATTAAATGAAAACAAAATTCAATCAAACGAAACATATTTCACTCGCTGATGTGCGGTGGCAACATAATGGTTACAGATAATGATATAATGAAATAGAAGAAATGCCCAGATGGATGGATGGACGGGTTGGACAGACACATGTTCGGTTGTATACACGCGTGAGGGTGGACTGTGTGGGTGGTGTTGTCAGTCTCCAATGTGAGCTCTGTTGCAGTGATGGACGGCCAGCATCCATTCTACATTATTACCCACAGCACCTTTTGTGTGCTCACTGGAGAAAATGCCAAGAGCAAAAGAGTTGGATGCGGAACGGAGGAGCACTGTGGCGGTTAGTCATCAGATGATGAATGCTATTATTTCAGACATCCACAGATCACAGAGCACTGGCGGGTGGCGATGAAGCGAAGGAAGTCAGGAAATCAGTTTCGTGCCAGCTGGTGAACTTTTTGAAGTCTACATGGATGACGTCTGCATGATGGATGCCCATTGTGAGCTGCTCCAGTTCTGAACCGACCCGTTTGCTCTTTTCTTAAAATTAGAAATCCGATGTGTGTTCCTTGAGAACAATCCTACACTTACCGTCGTATCCGCGCATGATGGCTGGTTTGGCGATTGATTGCGTTTCCACCTTGCCGGACGGTGTCGTTTCCTCATGTTGCAAGAAAGTGGCCCTGTAAGATAATTACAAATGATATGTTTAGAAATTTTCAGTTCAAATTGTACTCCTTTAAAAATATCTCCCGCTTATTGAAGATCGCGGTACGGATGTGAATTTTTATGATGAATTTTTATTTCAATTCTTTTTTCAAGCATCTTTTAAAATGATTTCAAAATTTGTGTACAGTTTTCGTGTTTTTCCAGTCTTATTCCGATTGCTTATGGAAAGCTATTTGGGAATGAACAACTTTCCAATCACAGGTCAGAGTAGACAAACATCCATTGCTGCCCACAACCATCTGCCCCATACGAGGGAAAAAGAAGGATAGTGATGATATGTAATAACGAGAGGCCAGGTCTTACCAACGCTCTCATTGATGAAATTTAGTTGGGTAGTTACAAAGGTATTAGTCTAGGATTCATCATAATTGAGTGAGTGGTTCGATTTTAGTGTGTTTTATATATAATTAGAATTTTTGTGTTAGAATAAGTTTGTGGAGGGTTGACTTAAATAATATGCATATCGACCAACATTTTTCATTTGGGCCTAACTGACAAACGTAGACAATGGCTTTTTTTCAGGAATTTCTCGTCATTGAAAATTCCCATAATCAATCCTCTGCGCTCGTTTCGATAGAATTGGAGGCTTACATTAGTAGCTTTTGGGAGTTTTTGAGCGGAGGGTGTTAAGAACCATCTTTGGTGGAGTACAGGAGGACGGACTATGGAGGCGAAGGATGAACCATGAGTTCGCGCAACTCGCCGGCGAACCCAGTATTCATAAGGTGGCAAAAGCTGGAAGGACATGTTGCGAGAATGCCGGGCAACTATCCTGCAAAAATGGTGTTCGACGGGAACCCGGTTGGTACAAGACGACGTGGCGCGCAACAAGCAAGATGGTCACACCAGGTGGAGCAAGACCTAGGGGGTACAAGGTGTCCAAGGGATTGGAGAGGAGCAGCCACGAATTGGGCATTATGAAGGGATATTGTGTATAAGGCTATGTTATAGTATTATGACGTTATGCCATGTAAATAAAAATAAATAATGAGTAGCTTTTGTACCACGAGAAATTTACGGAAGAAGCCATTGTTTACATTTGTCAGTTAGGCCCTAATGAAAAAGTTTTGTCGATATAATGAAACGATCTCTTCGAATCAGCATAAAATTCCTGGACGTCGTTTCAATCCAGCGTCTTTCTTGGATTTATTTAGATTTTTCCCCTTAAAAATTTGAATAACTCGGACCGATAGGATAAAAGCAGAACAGCAATTTGCGTTACCACCATTGCACAGTGGAAAAAAAAGTGCCCGAAACGCGAAAGAATTCTATATCTCAGCTCGGAGTGGTACGATTTCTGTAAAAATAACCTTAACTTGAAGTAAAATTTCCAAGGAATCGAATAAACGTGGTCTCATTGGCCGCACGGAACTGCTTGAGGAGCAAATGAGCTCATTTTACCCTGGTTCCCCTAATATTTCCTTGTTGTTCAGAAAATTTCTTTGCTTGGTGTGACTCAAGATCAACAAAATGATGCTAGTCCTATGTAAAATTTCCAGGAGAATCGATTGAAGTTGGTTTCGTTTACCGCACGGCACTGTGAATGAAGATATGGCTGATTTTACCCTGTTTTCCCTAATATTTTCATGTTTTTCACAAGTTTCTTTGCTCCGTGTGACTCAAGATCAATACAATAAGGCTGATTGTTTGTAAAATTTGCTAGGAAATCGATTGAAATTGGTTTCATTAACCGCACGGCTCTGTGAACGTAGATATGGCTGTTTTTACCCTGATTCCCCTAATAGTTTTGTGTTTATCATAAATTTCTTTGGTCGGAGTTACTCAAGATCATCAAATTAAAGCTAGTCCTTTGTAAAAATTGCTGAGAAATTGATTGGAATTAGTTTCATTCACCGCACAGCTCTGTGAACGAAGATATGGTTGATTTTACCCCGATTCCCTAAATATTTTTGGGTTTTTCAGAGAATGCTTTGTTCGGTTTGACTCAAGATCAACAAAATAAGTCTAGTCCTATGTAAAATTGCCTGAAAAATTGATTGGAGTGGGTTTCATTCACCGCACGGCTCTAATAAAACAAAAATATTATGGAAATGAGGGTAAAATCAGCCAGTTCTTCATTAACCGAGCTACGATTAACCGATTAACCTATAACGCATGCACTTTCACTAGAGATAATACTTAAAAAACTCTCGGTTAAATTTTTTCATTGTAAAATTGTCCTTTTCGATAAAAAAAAACATTAAAAATAAAATTTGTAAAACTGCGATGGAAAATACGTCCACTCGTTACCACAGCCTCTCTGGATCGATCTCAATTAAAATTTTGAGTATGAATGTTAGGAAAATATTTGCACGCATGCGTGAAATTAAGAACACCACTGAAGCCCTCCATTATAATTTTTTTTCTGAACTAACCTAAAAAATCTACTCAAAGCGTGAACCGTCCTAAACACGGTAGGTAGAAAAATGCCTTCAAATAAATAAAAAATCCTCCATCATAGTCAATCCAAGAGTGTGAACCATCACTCTTACACTTGTTTCTTAAAATGGGGATTGAGTAGATAATACAGAATATTCGTCGCGAAAGGCCCATGTTGTCTGCGTTGCAGTAAAATCTTAACGAATCTTTATTATCCTGTACAATCGTGCAGGCCAGCAAACTACTGCTCTTTTACTAACGTCTGATTGTTGCTATTGCTAATGATATCGTAAATTGTATTTTGCAGTCAAAACTAAGAATTTTTTGTTACCCTGTGTATTATTATTGTTATATTTATCGAAGGGCTTCGTGGTCAAGCGTTCAAGCGATTGCCATGAAGTGAGGGTTCGATTCCCGCTCTAACCTGTCGAACAGCCACACACACTTAGATTTTTTTACAGAAATCTGTAAAAGTTTACCGAATTCTCAACAACTGAACGTTCGGTAATCCTATTTAACGGATTTCGGTGAAATTTTACAGTTATCTGTAAAAAAATTACCGGATTTCGGTAAAATTTTACCGAAATCCGTTAAAATGGATTACCGAACGTTCAGCTGTTGAGAATTCGGTAAACTTTTACAGATCTCTGTAAAAAAATCTAAGTGTGCAGACATACAGCCTTTACTCGAAAAAAAATGAGACACAATGATTAGCTTGTAACTTTTCAGCGCGTGGCAAAAATTGTTGAAATTTTGACTGAAACTAGCTAAGACTGTCTGTCAAGATGTTATCGATTTAGCATCGGAACAAGAGCCGATTTACCAACAAGTTATGTGCGCCGTCGTGGAAAATCCGACTGGGATTGCATCATTCGACGGTATCCCGGGTGGTGAAGTCATTCAAGGAGACCCGGAAAGGCCGGGGGGGTTGAATTGGTTGGGGGGTGGCCGAACAATTCGGATCGGGGAGGGGGCGGGGGGGGGGAGGGGTTCCCCGGGGTGTGGTGGAAAAAGGGCGGGGACGAGAACGCCCCGAGCCGGAAAGACAACCAAACCCGCACGCGGGGGGGGGGGCGGAGGGGGGGGGGAAAAACGAAGAGAGAGATGAGAGAAAAAACAAAACATACAAAAACAAAAAAAATAAAAGAAAAATAATAAAAATCACATTCAAAATTCGAAGGAATCTATTGTAAAACTACAGTGAAAAGAATGGTAGATACTATAGATTCTATTAAACTTATTGTTTTCCACCATAGAATCTATTGAGGATGACAATTTCATAATGAAATGGAGGGTTGTTATGTATCTTTACAATAAATAAATTAAATTTTTTCTCCAACAGTTTCAAACCAAAACCATTTATTTTATTATTATTTTTTTTACTGTCAACATTTTGGCTACAATAGACTTTATTGTTTATGTATATCGGTGACAATAGAGTCGTTTTAGTGGAACTATACATGAACAATATGCTTTATTGTCCATCAACAAAACTAATTATAATTTTATGGTTTTGTATTGTAATCCTATTGTAAAATTTTAATTCGGGATTGTATGTAAGTTGCAAAAAGCCTTTGTGTTGAAGATATTGGTTGGCATTCAGATATATGTTTCTGAGCATGCTTTTATTATTTTTTTGACATCTCCTTTTCGGCGAAGGACCGCAAATAGCAGTAAAATGACTCTCTTTCAGATGATTCTAAAGGACCTGGAAGATTTAAAGGCGAGCTCATATTTTTCTACCCAGCACTTGTAAACATGCAGGTTTAGGTGAATTTGGAAGTGTTTCATTAAATCCAACACACTTCGGCAGAGATTCAACTTTTTCAAAACATACTTCACAATTTGCCACTCTTCATTCACGAACGAAAGAGTATGCAATATCGCGGTTACAACTTTTTCAATCTGACTTGACAAGCTGAGCGGGCTGAATTGTGTTGAGGTTAAGAGCGCGTCGTAACCGTATTATATGTTATCGATTGCTAGAAGTTATCGAATTCAGGCTAGAAGATTATTTTAAATGTGATACAGTTCTATATGAAGTCAGTGCTTCTGGCTATTTACGATAATTTGAATCAAACAATAGTTCATTCATTAAAGCCTGCCACGTTAAATTCAGGCACTTTTCTTTCAGTGTAGTTTATGAATTATTTCACGGATCGCTGAAACGTTCCAATTATATGACAGCTGAAACTCTCCACTTTATTTCGTGGTACAATATGTTTACATTCTGGTTGCATTTGGTAAAATGGCGTCGAATCAAGTTCCACTTGCGCAAACGTATTTTGTACGAACGGCAGCAACATCCGACGTTGTCGGTACGCGATCTTATATTAAATATAGTAACAAAAACTGCCAAAAAATACCGTGTTTAGTGTTTGCTAATTGTATGACCTGCGCTTGACTGTAGATTAGAAGCGGAAAAAATCGAAAAGTGTGGTTTCGCCAAATGGACAAGAAGGTGTTAGCCATTATTAAGAAGAATCCCAACCTTTCTGTGGGAAATGTGGCTCGCAAAGTAAGAATATCAAAATCATATGTGCAAACAGTAATGCAGATTCCAGTATCAGTATCAGACCACAGGAAGTTCAAGAATTTGGCAGAAAGAAGGATTAACATCTCAATCAACTGTTTTTGCTGTATATATAGCTCTATTATACTGAATTAAACAATCGATTTTGTTGAATTATGTCTAGATTTTTGTTTGCTGACATTATTTTGGAAGGATTTAGAAAAAAACAAAACTACGAAAAATAGATCCATGAAACAAGTTTTCCTAAAATCTAACAATTGTTGAACATTTGCTTCTAAAATGATTCCAAACCCAGACGAGAGGCCTTACGGCAGTTAGTCGGGATCTTGGTCATAGTCGTAGAAATGAACGCTGTAGGAATATTCTTCGCATCTTCTACGCTTTCGCTTTGATCGATTACTTCCCGGATTTGGCCACACAATTATTGGAACAGATTCTGCGTTTAAAGTTGGCTTTGAAATCCGAGGTTGGTCGGTGCTGAGAAACGTTTGGAACGATTCGCGTCCATGATGTCTTTCAACGACATTCTGGCATAGTTGTCTGACAAAACATTATATCTGACAACATCAGCCACTTCCAGCAGGCATTTGGTACTGTAAATCTCCCCATTCAAAGTAAATCACGAGGAAAATAAAGTCGCTTAGACATCCCCTTCACACTGATGATCAGCTACAGGAGAACCTTCTTCGGAAGCTTGGTGTGGGAGATATGCTTTTTTTTTGTTGCTGGAAGCGCAAACTTCAAGCAAACGCACGAAAACACAATCACTTCCGAATGGAATCACTAAAGAACCTCCTCGGAATCCGTTTTTCATCTCCGATGTTGCCAATGAAGTCCAAATCGTGATGTTCTTCATCCAACTCGGTGATTCTAAATTCATCATAATTCTCTATATTTCGGCACTTTTTCTCATCAAAGTTGAAAAACCATTTGGTCTATGAACACGACCAAATCAACCTAGTGCCCTCTTATAGGTTTTAACGGTGACAAACCAGAAGTGGCCTTTTCTGGCAGAAGATTGGTTGTAAATAAGCGTATATAGTGATTAGGTGAATTTTAGTTCATGCACTGAAGAAAGTTCGATAGAAGAGTGGGGCAATGTTTACTTGAAATGAACAACAGATGTTCACGAATAATAAATTTTGCCTGCTTTTCTGTCAAATTAACGGACGTGCATGAACTCAAATTCACCCGTGCACTCATCTGTAGACCATCAGGTCTCATTACTTTACATACCAAAACATTGATCCAATGTCTTGATTGAGGACATGAGGTGAACGCCGATAAGATGTTCTGACATAATAGCAAATGTCAAACTTCAACCTCATCAATAGGCATCTTAACTTATGGATGCTGAAGTCCACAAGCGCTTAGTATCATGTTTTTCATGTGAAAACACTAACAATTGATATTTTGGATTTTGCCCTCTTGAGCCACCGATCGACGAAACGAAAAAAGTTAATTTTGAAAAATAAGCTCAACCCTACTCACTGATTTCGGTTGACCAGAAATATAATGAAACGCCTGGTTATTTTTCAAGACAAAGCCACAACAAAGTGGACAAAAATTCACGAATTTCACAGATTCATATAGTGTAGTGTCGTGCCGAATATTAGTTGCATTGTCAACTTTGATATCACTAATAAATTTCTCTTTTTCGGCACTCTGAGTCAACAATGGCTTCTAAAATTTTAACTCCTAGCAGGATAACATGCTAGGAAAGAGTATATATCATCAAATAACTACTCACTTTGACGGTGCAACGCTCTCCTCCACCATGGTGGACCCTTCGTCGCCTTCGATCCCGAAATGGTCCTTGGCCTGCTTCTTCTTCAGAATGATATCAATATAACCGGCAATCAGTTGCACGATCTGCTCCGCCTCCGTCGTCTGCACCGAATAGTACTGGTCCGCGTAGTCCCCGAAGTCCAGCGTGAACGTATTCGGCGAGGCACCCCAGCGACGAACCGTCGTCAAGGGCCACGTTTTAAGGATTTCCTTCGTCAATTCGTCCAACCGCAGTACGGAGCTCTTGGTGACACCCAATAAACGTGGGACCAGCTTGTTCTTGCCGGTCATCTTTTCCTTCACCAGAAAGAACGTAACACCGTACGTCGGGAGCTCCCGGGCGGTTTTGGTGTACAAATATTTAGCATCCAGATCCGATAGGCCAGCGTGTCGTCGATGTTCGGCAAAGACTTTCTTCTCGATGCTTTTGATTTTGACGTACGATGTCGGAAGAAACTCGCGAAGGCTGTTGTACAAAGGGGAGAAATTGAATAATTAGTAAATCTTCGTTGCAGGAAATTCCACCCATACTTACTCCAAAAATCCGGGTTTGTGCTTGGATTCATTATGGTCACCGAACTGGATCTGTACTTGAATGCCGGCGAACTCGCATGCTTTCTCCTGAGTTACCGGATGAGTACCATCCAAAATGGCGTCCCTTGCCTGAACATACAACAGATTCAACTGAACTGGATCCCTTGAATCGATGTTTTGATCCGAGTAGAAGAACTTTCGCCGCAGCAGCACCGTTTCCGATTCGTCAATTCCTTGTTCCCTGAGAGTTTTCCCAACATCGACCCAATGGATCTCATCGTCGGTTCGCAGCTTCTTCCGCAAACTTTCCATCTTTGCATCGCGTTCCCTTTCGGCAACCTTCCGACGCAGGGTCAACGTACCCATGTTCGACTTGTTGTCCGGTAGGTTTTCATTTTGCGATTCCGGATCCTCCCGGACCAGCCCGTATTCTTCATGGTTCGTGATACCGATCTTGGTGCAGATGACTACCATCAGCTGTGAAACCGGTTGGGAATCGTCAACCAAAATAGTTTTTAAGGCACCGTCCAACATTCGAACCCGGAGGTTTCGATGCTTTCTTCTGTATTCCAGCACGTCATGATTCCTCAGTAGATAGTAGCCGAGGTTCCGTGCTGGCTCCAACCAGACGCCTTGCCGAGTGTCCTCATCCGCCAGGAATAGTCCGAATTCCTGTGCTTGTCCCTGAACCGCTTCGGCGAATTTGTCCTTGATTATGCGGCAGGCGTCGAAGACTGTCGTGTTCGGGTCGAATTGAATCGTCTTTGTGACACGACCACCCTCCAGACTGATTCGTAGCGACAGCGTCGACATGTTGGTGATACTTTGATGCTGCTGCTGCTGCTGACAACGGCAGACGGCGACGGTCCGTGAGTGACACTGTGTGCGAGAGAGATAGAGAGAGAAAAAAGGGATCGAGAAATTAGATTACGGGTAAAAATCGATAAATTTAAGTGCGGATTTTGCTTTCGTCTTTTTTGTATGTTTCTCCCGTCATTCTAAAAATGGCATAAATCAGCATTGAGGGGAGTACAAGCTCTGCTGTTTGTTGGGTGCTGCTTACTATGGAATTGGTCCTAATGACAACGCCCATGCCAATGACACGACGGATTGATAATGTTGGGCGGGAGGGAGGTGGGGGTGACAACGAGCAAAATATGAATGATGGGCGAGCTTTGGAATGAATGTTGTATTTATGGTTGGAACGAAGGCGTTGGTTGAGGGTTTTGCGACATTCTGACTGACAATGAGCCAACCTACACACGACGCTGGTCCAAATTCTTCCGCCAGCCGCAGGTGGTACCCAGAGTGGGTGGTGGTTTGGAAAAGTTTCGCATAAATCGTGTTTCTTCTCCCTCGCTAGAGCCTTCTTTGCAACACGGCGGTATAATGAGTAAAATTCCAAGAAGGCTCCACCACCGGTAGATTATTCAAATCAAAAAACGGGAAAGCAATCGTTTCCAGCACACCGCCAGCACCGACATACTTTTTCAAACATCTCGAGCATAGGCGAAAATCTAGCGTAAAACTCATCCCGCACGTGCGGTGTTTGGCGCGTCGTTGGCGCCAATGATAACAGACCATGGCATACGAAAAACCCTCCCAGATTAAGGTAATTTAATACCCTTGAAAGCTTTCAGCTTTATCGTTTAGTCATTTGCAGCTTCATTTGCTGACTCGTTTCGAAGCTATGTCGTGTGGACATCTGGGGTGTGAAAATGGCAACGTGTAAGCAGAACTTACTTCGGATCGTTGGCATTCGGTGATCCGAGTAAATATGTATCTATCTTCGGATTAAATTTATTGTCAACAGTGCAGATTGATTTTCCTGATGGCCTTTTGTTGGTGACGTCGGCATTTGGGAATGATGTGTTATTCAATAATGTTCATTGGTGTCCCATATTGCTGCACTGTTTATTCGTTGCCACGTCTTGGAGCGGTAGCAGGAGTGATATCAAATCAGATCACATTGAAATCTTCATAATTTATAGTAATCGTCTGAAGAAATTTTAGAGAACAAGGTCGTCAGAAAGAATTTTTCCTAAACTTCAACTTAAACTACACGGATGCTCAAAAGCTATTCACCCAATGGAGAATGGCTGTGACGAGAGTTTTCTACTTTGCAGTATATTAATATTTAATGTGATTGATGATAAATAAATCAATAATGTGTGTAACTGAAACTCGATCATATTGGTGCTTTTAAATAATTGTTAGTTGTGTTAATTTTTTTGCGTTCAGTTAAAATATCATACAATTGTTAAATGAGGCTAAATAAACTCAATATCTTCACTCGTAGCTTCCCGCGTCAGATTTTTTTTTTGTTTTTTTTTTCACCACCTTATAGGTCAAAAATATGATCGAAGCAGGCAGTAATTGGAAACGGACGGTTTCTGTGTAAATAATCGTAAACTTTGTTTAATATTTACAGGAAAATCTATACATATAAATATACCTTATTGACTCGGACACAACTGAACCGATCGGCGTGAAATTTTGTATGGAGGGGTTTTTGGGACAGGGGAAGGTTTTAAAGATAGTAAGAGACCCCTCCCTTCTCTAAAAAGGGGGCTCCCATAAAAATGATACACATATTTCTTAATAACTCGAGAACTAATCAAGCAAAGGAAACCAAATTTAGCATGTGTAAGTTTTTAGAAGCAAAAATTTTCTCTATGGTTATTTGAGACCCCTCCCTCCTCTGGAAGAGGAGGCTACAATACAAATCAAACAGAAGTTTTTGCATAACTCAAGAACTAATCAAGCAAATGGAACCAAATTTTACAAGTGGAGTTTTCTGGAAGCAAAAAATGTTTCTATGGTAGTTTGAGACCCTTCCTCGCTCTAGAAGAGGGGGGGGGGGGGGCTCTCATACAAATGAAACTGAAATTTCTGCATAACTCGAGAACTAACCAAGCATATGGAACCAAATTTGGCATGTGGAGGTTCTTGGAGGAGAGAAAAGTTTCTCTTGAAGTTTAAGACCCCTCCCCCTTTTGAAGGGGCGGGTGTCCCATACAAATGAAACATAAATTTCTGCATATCTCGAGAACTAATCAATTATATGAAACCAAGTTTGGCAGGTAGAAACGTTTGAAAGAGAGAAATATTTCTATGGTAGTTTGAGATCCCTTCACCTTCTGGAAGGGGAGACTCCCATACAAATGAAACACAGCCAATGAAGCAAATAAAACCAAATTTGGCATGTTGAGGCTTTTGAAGGCAAGAAATTTTTCTATGGCAGTTCCAGACCCCTCCCATTTTTGAGGGGGGGGGGATCCCATACAAATTAAAAACAAATTTCTGCATTCTTAGTTCTCGACTCAAACAAATGAAACAACATTTTACGCATAAGGGTTTTTGAAGGCAGGATTTCTCTATATATAAAAATTAATTTCTCGTTGTCTGACTGTCTGACCCTTATAAACTCGGAAAATACAGAACCGATCGGCGTAAAAATTTGTTTGCAGGCGTTTAAGACCCTTATTCTCTATAGAAGGGGGGCTCTCATACAAATGATTAAAAACGCAAATTTCTTAATAACTCGAAAACTAATCAAGCAAATGGAAAGAAATGTGGAATGTGGGGTGTTTTGAAGGCAATGATTGTTTGGTGGTTTGAGATCCCTCCGTCTTCTGGAAGGGGGGGGGGCTCTCATAAACGTGCCAGTTCTATTAAACTTTCATTCATTTAGTTGCAAGCGTAGCAGCGTTCGCACCGGGTTCAGCTAGTACATTATAAAGAAGTTTATTTTCAAGAGTCCGGTACAGTGATTGTCGATCATCGGCGAGCGAAATCTCCTTGCGCCGTTCCGGAACTTTTCATTTGGATCCACTTACGAAAGCAATCTACTGCACTGTAATAGCAAGCAACAATTGTGTGGATTCAGGATTTTCCCAACGTCAGTCTTCAGGATCAATCGACTTTTAAGATTAAAAGCAGAGCAGATTACTCGGAATACGTGTGATACTAATTTTTGCACAATGTTTGTCGTTAAAACCAGAATGTTGTGACTACGTTTCGTTTTCCATCCTGGGGGTAAAAATAATTACCAAAGGAAATGTTCGCTCATCACCATGAGGCCCCAAGAGTGGACAGTAATGTTTGATAGAAGGAAAGATATGAAGAGAGAGTGTTGATAGTTCCGTCAGTGTACGGCAGGTTGGTGAAATTAGAATAGAAGTATTGAAAATGCTTCTGCCTTACGGTCAGGCACGCATTCTTTTGCCTGTCAAGGAGGCAGATTCTTTCGTGCCTTTAGCTACCCCGGATTGGAGATGTAAGGCAAAGGAATGCGTGCTTGGTTCGAGTACTGCTATATCCAAGCCCTTCGCTCAATTTCCAATACTTCTATTCAATTTTCACAACCTGCCGTACACTGACGGAACTAACAACACTTTTTCTTCGTATCTTTTGTTCTGGCAAACATTACTGTCCACTATTGGGGCCTCGTGGTGATGAGCGAACATTTCCTTCTACATCATAATCGCTACTCCACGTAGGGAGAATACACACAAAACAATTATAGTATATTAAAAAGTATATTTATGCAATATTGCGTAGTCCTATATCATTTTGAACAGTCAAATGGAGCTGTATTTTGTATTTTTTTTTTCAATAATAAGATGAGTGCTACCCTAGGGGTACCCTTTCGTTTTTTGGTGCCTTTTTTAGAGAAAAAAAGAGAAGGGGGCCCCCCCCCTTTTGTTGGATGGGAGTTTTGGGGGGGGGGGTGATGACTAGGTCGGGCGGGGGGTGGGTGGGGGGGGGGGGGTGGGGGGGTATTGGTTTCCCTTTAAATTTTTTTTAAGGATTTGATAGAATTTTATTATCAGTGAAGACTTGAACAATGCTCTAAAAAGCAGTGGCTATGCCTTAACCCCAATCTACTCGTGGCTCGTAAAATAGCGATGTCGCCTGGTTTTGTCCAAAAATCAAAACAACGTTTGGGACTTAAGTCGTATAAAGTAAAATAGTTCCAAATCGCAACGACAAACAGAACTTGGCAGCAAAATCACGGGCTCGACGTTTGTACTGCGAATATTTGACGAATTTTTCATGCGTTGTTATGGACGATGAAACTTATGTCCTGGAGGATTTCAAGCAGCTCCCAGGGATAGTTTTTTATTCTGCTATGGCCAGAAATGCTACAGCTGAGCATTTCAGAATGAAGAAGGCATCGAAATTTCCCAAAAAAATACCTTGTGTGGCAAGCAATTTGCACGTGTGGCAAAAAGAGTAAATCTTTCGTCACTACAGGCACAATCAACAAGGAGATCTATCAGAAAGAGTGTCTGTAGAAGCGATTGCTACCCTTCATCAAAAGTCACAAAGAAAAACCTTTGTTCTGGCCCGATTTGGCATCATGCCACTATGCTAAAACTGTGATGGAGTGGTACCAAGCAAATCAAGTGAACATTGTACCAAAAACTTCAAACCTGCCAAATTGCCCAAAGCTACGACCAATCGAGAGATATTGGGCTCTGGTGAAGCGGAAGCTTTCTGGAAAGAAGCAAGGAATCAAAAACATCAAACACTTCCAGCAAATTTGGACAAAGACGGCTTCTACGATTTCGGAAGAATCGGTACAAACCCTAATGGACGGAATTAAGCGCAAAGTTCGAAAATGTTATGCAAACACCGAATAACTATGTTTTGTCTTCACGAATTGTTAAAACACATCCCATAAATCTGAAATAAACAACTACGACGGAAATATAATGCGAAATTTATGTTTTATTCATGTTTTGAGGTGTCCGGATTATTGCGGATACAGACCTTATTCCCAAATTATATTATATTATATTCTTAAGTTCATCGATCAAATTACATTGAGAATTGGGATGATCGATCACAGATAGCAATTCAACGGCAATCCATTCGATCTTTTGTCATTCGACCTTTTATCTTTCGACCTTTTGTCTCTCGACCTTTTGTCTTTTCACCTTTTGGCATACAATCCTGTAGAGCAGTATTGCGGAGAATTACACAAAAACATCATCTCGCTAATTACTAAATTTCTAATAACCTATGTTCAATCGAGCAATTCATTTTTCTATATAAAGAAAGAGATGTTGTGCAAAGATGGAATGATGATTCTAATGCATTTTGAACGAAATGATAGATAGGGTTAATAGTTCGAGTTAATCAATTTTAAATAAAACATATAAAATCTAATAATTCAAGGACCAGACTTCCATTGTGAATAAATTTGACAGCGTTCTATTGAAAGAACGAGCAGTGAACTAAAGAAGTAAAAATAATGTATACAGAATCTTAATTCTAAATGTCATTAAATCTGTCTGCACAAAAAAAAAAAAATATCTAGAATTTTTTTCTAGAGATCTGTTTTTCATTATATTTTTTTACTTTTTGTTCTTCGTGATATTTGTCCATTCGAATTTCTCTAATCACTCGAACGTTTGACCCCTTTTGTTAATTCGTCCTTTTGGCATTTTGTCCATTTGACCTTTTGCCCCCGCCCCCCACCTTCTCTTCATTCGACCTCTTGTCCATTCGACCTTTTGTCCTTTCGACATTGTGCCATTCGATGTTTTTTCATTCAACCTTTCGTATTTTGACGTTTTGTCTTCTGACCTTTTGACTTACAACTTCAATTTTCGGTTGTATGCGTTAGTTAGCGAAAAGATGTTCTTGTGTAATGCTCCGTCAACTACTCAGTAGGCAATATTGGTTAGTCTCGAAAAAAAAAAAAAAAGATTTAGGTAGGGCAACGGGATGTAATGTTAGCCTAGCTCCTTCATTAGGCCTATGTATCAAAAATGTCATAAATTCAGCGATAATCGACACATTCATGTTGGCATCATGATGATCGATTTACTTGAAGGAGTTGAGACATTATTCATAATTTATAGTATTATACTTGAATGATATTTTTGATTTCCTTAACTATTTACCACCATGGTTTCATTGGCTAAGCTGAATAAATGATCTTCATGATCTTCAAATGACCTAAATTTGGCTAAATTGAACCGATTTGCTTAATGATGCACTATAGTTGTAAGGGAAAAAGTCTCACGTTTTAAATTAATTATTCACATAGAAACATGAACAACAATTTCACAAAAAAAACCTAGACATCTATTTTAAGGACACATTTTTTCCTATGCTCCCAACTATGGCCTACACTCTTAGAAAATATCATGTAAATTTAAACCTTCTTGGATGCACATAAAAGGAGCGGCCCGTAAGACAGAAATTTGCGCCTGTTCTTAAATTCACAATACTATAAGAACTCAAAATGATAGCTTACATGACAAGACTTAAAAATTAGTGGAGGAACACAAAATGATATTTTCCAAATGCCT
The DNA here is from genome assembly GCA_024533555.2 of Aedes koreicus. NCBI lineage: Eukaryota > Metazoa > Arthropoda > Insecta > Diptera > Culicidae > Aedes > Aedes koreicus. The sequence continues at coordinate 107,385 of JAHHFK020003352.1, forward strand.
AATGAATCCTTCATGATGCCCGTTTCGATATCTAGTTCTAGTTACCATCAGAAATGTTCAAGATTCAGTAAACAAATTTAATAAAACAAAAAGTTCTTCTATGCCACGCACTCTAGTGGTGAAAATAAGCACAATCTTATCTTGAATTAATTTGGTTTCTTCTTCTCCAAATGCGAGAACTCATCTCCAAAATGGAACATTTAAATTAAATTTGTGCAAAACCCGGTCGTTGGCCATCGTCAAATTTTTTTTTAAGGATACTAGAAGTTGTCTCCATGTTAAAATTGATGAATGTTATACGCAAAAGAACTCAATATGTTACGCTGCAGTCTAAAGTCAGCAACTTTAATTTGCAAGCATTACATTAACACGCAGTGAAATTCAATCTGTTAAACATTTCATTTAACGTTGAGCACTCGTTTTCGGATCTATCACGGAAGAAAACAAATTTTAACTTGTACTTTCTCGTGACGCGTGACACCGACTGCGTTCAAAATATGTCCAATGTTGTTATAAAACCAAAGACAACCATCATGTAAATTTTAGTCTTCCAAATCTCAGTATTCAGTCAGCTGGCTATTTTTCAACGCATTAGGCACTTAGATTTGAGGTTATCAAATATATTCTAGAAGGTGTTGTAAAAGTAGCATCCGGAACGTGATTTTGAGTGTCACAGTATGTATTATTTTGGGATTCAAGTTAGGATTCAACACCATATCAAATAGAACATACAATCAGAGTCATATTTATTATTGAGTCTTTGAGTATTTAAGTGTAGCAAAGATTACATCACTAGTAATATTAATTATTTTTAAGAGTGTGATGTAGTTATTACATAGTAATATATAAAATTCCTTTAATGATAAAAGTCTCAATGGAGATGTATAAGTATGTGGTTGTAAATTTTTTAAAGGGCGTATCCAAACCAAAACGTACGTAACAAAATTTATATTGTAGGAATTTGTTATGCCTTGAAATGAAATGGCCAATTGATCATACACACTTAGAAATTATGAATTCTGCACGAGACGTAATTCATGTTTGTAAAAAGTGGGGGAACGTAAAGAAAGATTTCTTGTAAAATTATGTCTCCTGAAACTGACACATACGCAATTCGACGAAATCTGTGGTTATGGACGCTTGCATGTGTCTCAGGGACAGAAATTTTCATGGCAATTTGGGGGTGTGTATGTGAAAATCATTTAGGTGTGATAAAGTAGTTTTATTTGATTTTTTTTGTGAAATTTGGTGCTGAGTATAGCGAATATAGCTTTAAATGGAATGCCTAAAAAGATAATAAAAATAATGTTTACAACGATTCTTTTGAACAAGAATCCAAGATGAGCCGAAGTTGCATCCACCAAGAGACCCAATGTAGTGCTTATAGACCGACATTACATCCATACTCGTCGAAAATGTTCAACCTAATAAAATTAATTCGTTCCATGGTTCAGAACAGCAAACGTCTTATTAAGCATGCCTTAACAAAGGTATAACTACACACTACCAAAATGTCATGTAAATTTCTGTCTCCTGAGACCGACACATGCAAGCGTCCTTTAACACATAAGAATGAGTTGAAAGAGATGAGAAAATAAATTCAATCAAACTCATCTGTCAATTTCAGGAGACATAATTTTACACGAAATCTGTCTTTACGTTCCCCGACTTTTTACAACCATGAATTACGTCTCGTGTAAAGTTCATCATTTCTAAGTGTGTAGTTGAATATCGATTCTAGCTCAATTACTTTATGAGTTATAATTTAATTTGTAATCGACCGCTGCATATTAGGCTGAGTCACGGCATGTACCCTATCAATTTTTGTTGTTGAATATCATCATTTCTTTAAGAGCTAGGAGGATGTGAATAAAAGTTTGATTTCCCATAGTGATACTTATATAAATTTCAATTGGTCAGTGCAATTAGAGTCCACAATCAAATGAACTCAATTTTTGGTGAATGATCAGGAGAGGATTTGAAATTGATTGAAATTGAAATGGAGCTGAATCGATACTTTGAACCACCCTACTAGGCATACAGTCAGATCCTAATAGTTAACGAAGTTCATTCAGTACTTATAAGCAAGTCCAAAGCTCACGTAAAGTTACCTTCCTCTTCAAATAACCTTTAAACTTCACAGAAAAATCACAGAATAATTTGCTTTGAAGTTAAAGAACTGACACAAAGTTCATTCGAAGTGTAAGCCTTACCTCTATTCAGCGTAGAAGTTCACAATAAATCTAATGTTGAACTTCTTTCCCTTCGCAAAATCTACGCATCTATTCCCATTTCTCTCATCTTGATGCATATTATGACGTAATTGTAAATTAACCTGCTGCCTCTTGCTATTCATTTCAATTGAAATTTCTAAATGTTCGAAATGTCTATAAATTATTTTCCATCCCAGTGACAGCAAAATTTGCCAAGGCCTGCTTGCATTGTATGGGTAGTATTAAGCTTCTAAATTTGACATTAATTCTACAATAGCTTTATAAAAATTTAGTTTATTTGTGACTTAGCTAATGAACTCGAATGACCTAATTTCGTCTCAGGGATTTTTCGAGAAAGCATAATTGGTGTTTTCAGCCAGGATTGCCATCTTCAGTGAATTTGACGTATCCCTTCCTTCTGTATTCTACTCAAATCAATCGATCGCCATCTTAAACTCCCCATCGGCCACTTATTTGGGCTCCTCTTCTGATGTTGCTCGGACGCCCTTTCTTAGAAGACAGACAATTTATGGGTGCCCGGTAATATGGCTTTTTAATGAGTTTGGAACTTAATTAATTTCACTTTCTAATCCCAGCCAGCTCACCTATCCTTCGTTCATCCAACAGGACGTAATGGTTGCATGGTTGCGCTGGCATCGGGCCATGGTAAAATTTCCCTCCGACTGTTTGTGGGTGGGTGCGGATCAAGGCGATTATTCATCCTAGCGTTTCTGGATAAGGCAACCGACCGACGGAAGAAGCCGCACAATTGGCGTGACCGTGAATGCCACCAATAATGGAAAAAGGCATCAGCACAATCCTAGCCGGGTTGTAATAATCCTGTCCGGGGTCAGCAAGGCACGATTCACTGCATTTTTGCTTGCTTTCCCGCTTGCAATCGATGGTGATCGGACGGGTTTTCCAGCTAAAAATAATCATCTAATAAAAACGGGTGAAGTCGTTTTCGCCAGAAGTGTCCGCCCGTTGGATGTTTGACCAAACGGTATTGCGGTGAAACATCCAGTTCCAATCGAACCTGAAGAGAGGGGTGCAGTAGCAAGGATGGTGTGGATTCACATGTACACGCACACCACCACTATGGCGGCGCTGTTCTTCCCGATGGATGGTTGAATTCCAGTGCACATACTTTAAGGCGCTGTTGCTGCTAGCAAGAAACATGGCAACGTGGGTTGTTTCCCGGTTGGGAAAAAGTGTGCGAGGGTGGATCGGGGCGAAAGTGGGAGATGGGAAAAACGTATGGCGTGTGCTGGTGCAGAAGATGTTCGATGATGGAATGTTTCGTTGGCGACCACCAGTCGTCAACATCTTGACGTTCGCAGGATGAGATGAGAGGCTCCTTGGAATAGGAAACGGAGGAAAGCATCGGTGCGGTTGAACGTGAAGGGTCAGGGGTTGTGAATGCGGGTACGGATGTGAAAAATAACACGAAATTTGTGCTTCAATACTTCCTTTTTTTTCAGCTGATGATGACGTGCAGTTATCAAGACTGTTGCAAGAGGCTGCGATGGAGAAAAATATGGGGGGCAGTGGAAAGTGATGATATATTATCACGTCGACCTTTCTGATGCAGCAGAATTTAAATATTGAATTTAGGAACCACAAACGAGGCTTGTGTGGAAAAGTAATACTTGAAACAGAGCCGTATCGGCGATCTGCCGGGCTTGGAAACTCTACATTGGATTTGAAAAAAAATGAATTGAATTCGATTTACATGATACTGTCGGAGACAACGTGGCTGGAAGTTGAAACCCGAAGCTCTCATTAATCACCCGGCATCCAATGGTGATGAATTCCTCCGAAAGTTCTGATTTATGAACATCATTCATTCATTCCCCCCCTATTGAAACTCGTCCTCAAGGAATCCCTTCCTGCGCAGTGAATCGCCATAATCAAGGCAATGATGGATAGTGTGATACAGTTCCAGATAAATTTCACGCAACGATTCAACAATTCTCACAGATTCACAACCGTCTCTGTTAGCTTTGGATCCCGAAACGGGCTCAGCCTGAACAAGCCTCTTGCCGCCGGGCCGACCGAAAGGATCGTAAATCATCACTTTTATTGTTGATTCCGCTGATGGTAGTGCGAACGGAGGCAGTCGGTGTATCAACCAAACGTGCCACCGTACTCTCCACATTGGCAACAAAAAATAGTGGTAGATTCAGATATAAACCGAGAACATCCTGATTCCGAGAAGAACGAACGAACGAACGAACAACGAACAGAGGACGGATCAACGCGTGCAATTTCCACCGAATGTTTCCATCTCGATGCGATCGCTCGATTCCGACGGGCGATGTGGTGGTAACAATAGGAATAACCGTAAACATATCATTCTCACGCATCATTGAATGGTTACTCGCGTGGGTAGAGTTCGGGACGTGGGTGGTGCTCCTTCTGGAATCGTTGGAGCAGACACAAGGATACGTACAATGAGGCCAGTAACATGGCGGAGGGAGTGAAATAATTACACGAAATGCAACAAAGTCAACATGCGTCGTCGTCCGAAATCATACTTGGCGTGACAATGATTGTATCTTTCACCCACAGCCGTATCGGCACTTTGTAAGTGTTGGCCTTAATTAATCTCCAAGGCTACGGAGCGGGATGATGCTGACAAGTGAAAGTGATATCGATAAGTTAGCTGTGTTTATCTTCCCGGTCAGGGTTGAAGCTCGAGGTTGTTTCTGAACGTCGACGGCTATTTTGAAACCTCTTTAAAACCAAAAACACACATCTTTTGAGTTCATAGCAATCGTATTCGTTTAGTGAAAATTTAACTTTTGAAATTTCGAAAAGCCATCAGTGCTACCCTGGTGGTCAAAGGCTACGAAAACGATACAAACATGTTGCGCTCGGTCGGAGTTGTGTACGTATGAAGGGACATTGTTTCATCTGATGCGAAATTATTATAATAGCTGACCGTGCCATCATTATTCGGCTCGCATCACAACATCATCATAATCATTTTGGCTTGTTGATGGCACACGTATCCCTCGCTAGGATGAAAACCCGATGATGTACTTGACAGTTGGTTGAAGCGTGAAACTCCCGGACCGCCTCTGCCCCTCCGATAACGATGGAGATAATGGCTCCTGATGCTCTGATGTTGTCGTTCTTGGGACAAGCGGAGATGGTCGTTAAATTAGAAACATGAGACGCAACGAGAGCGATGTGGGGGGAGTGGGAGGATAGAATGTGCTTAAGAGGATCGTGCCCAAAAGATAAATCAATATTCCCGAGAGGTGGTGGAAAGGGTGCTAGCAAAAAGGATGTCGTTAAGGGTTATTCTAAATTAAGGGGTTATTATTGGGCTACTTTTTCATTATCGTGGATGGTTTTTTTTTTCTGAAGGGGAACCATTTCTTTTGTTTCCTATAGATTACTGTCATGAAATGAAGTGAGCTTCAGCATTGTTATACAATTTAAAGTAGTCCTCCGACAAGAAATCTGCAATCGTTAACTAGCCTTTTCTTGATTGATGCTATCTAACTCCCCGGTCAAATATTTGCCTTTGTTTCAATTTCACGTGCAGTGTAGAACGAATTCCCCCTCTGTTTACCAGTGTTCCTGATTCACATTATTGGCAGGCGATAAATCGAAGGAAGGAAGTTGCTGTTTTCGATCCAACCACCGACGATGTACAAAAATACGAGGAGTTTGTTTGGCGAACATAATTTAGATACCTAATTCATCAAATTAACCCCATGGCGTTCGATCTGAAGGTTGGAGTTTGCTCATTTCAAATCAAGTTTACTTTAGAAAGTGGTTGGAAGCTGTTCTTTTGTAAGTGTAAATCGCCCACTGAAATATGGATGAGTTGTTACTCTTTCTTCGATAACATTCGAGCATCGTAGAACGGGGTAACATTGATCAGCGCAGTAACGATTATCGGTTCGGGTTTCATTTTAGGTTAATACGTTAGAAAATTTTAAAAAAAAGATCATGTGACTCCATTGAATGATTCAACGTGTTTCAGATAGCAAAAAAGTGGACTTTACTGAAAAAATTTTAAGTTAAAACATTGAGGCTGAATAATCATAACAAAAGGGATAGCTGGAAACTGCTCGTTGGATATAAAAATAACAGCTTATTATGTTATTACTGAGATCATCTCGATAACAAATCCTGTGATGAGAGCAAATTTATTGGAATAGTTTCAAAGTATGTTATCAACTTGATATAGAATCCTCATGCTTATAATTCTTTTGGTGAAAAGCATAATTTCTTGTTCAAATATGTGACTTACATTCATAGTTTTGCAGAACTTTTTAGTTTGTCTGACTAAAGCCTGTCCACGTTAAATTTCGGACACCAAAATAATAGCAGCAAAAAAAAATGACAAATAATTCAACAAAACCTCTGTTTATTTCACAATAATAGAGTTATATCTCCATTAGAAACAGTTGATTAAGATGTTAATCCTTCTTTCTGTAAAATTCTCGAACATTCTGCGGTGCACCCGCCATCCTCAGATACGCCCGCCGTGACGATTCTCCTTCTACTCTTGAAATCATCGGTACCATTTGCTTTCTTCTTCGTTTTGAAGAGTTTCCGCTTAACAAGAGCCCAGTACTTCTCTATTGGGCGAAGTTCTGGGCAGTTTGGTGGATTGGCTGTTTTTGGCACGTATTTGATCTCTTGTACCTTATACCATTCCAGGACGGATTTCGCATAGTGACAATAGGCCAAATCAGGCCAAAAAGGGCTGGAGAGTCGGGGCTTCTGACAAACGGTAGCAACCGCTTTTGCAGACATCTTTTCTCGTACACATTCTTATTGATAGTGCCGGTAGAGACGAAACTTTTAGATTTTCGACCACAACTACATATGGCCTGCCAAATCAAATACTTCTTCGGGAATGTGGACACCTTCTTTGTCCGGAAATGCTCGGCAACGACGTTCCTTTGCATTGCGGTATAAAAAGCCAGACCCGGAAGCTGTTTAAAGTCTTCGAGTACGTATGTTTCGTCGTCCATTATGGTACAAGAAAATGTTGCAAAAAAATTGGTGTAAAGCTCCTTAGCATGACTTTTGACAGGTAAATTTTGCTTGTCATTACGGTTTGGGCTCCTTTTTCACTTTGTACGCCTTCAGCCCTTGCCTCTGCTTCACTTTTTGTACGTATGATTTTGACTTCCCAACTTTGCGAGTCACATTTCGCACAGAAATATTGGGATTTTCCTCAATAATGGCTACCACCTTCTTGTCCATTTGTCCGGAGCATACTTTTCGATTTGTTCCACTTCCAACCTTCCGATCCACAGGCAAGTGCTGGTCAAATGATTTGCGAACACAAAACACGGTACTTTTCAGTAGTTTTAGTTTCTTGGCCAGATCGCGTACCGATAAATTCGGATTTTGCTGCCGTTCGTACAAAATGCATTTGCGCACTTCCACTTGACTCGATGCCATTTTACTGAATGTAACAAGAATGTAAACATGTTGTACCACGAAATAAAGTGGAGAGTTTCAGCTGTCATATAAGTGAAACGTTTCAGCGATCCGTGAAATAATTCAAAATCTACACTGCAAGAAATGTGTTAACGTGGACAGGCTTTATGTTCTAATACACTGAATTATTTGAATAATGATATTTCTTTTTTTTTTCTTTGCCCAAATTTGGGGGTTTTCATGCTATTCATCGATTTTTTTCATAAAGGGGGTGTCCACGGATTAATTCAAATCACCCCCTATTTCTCCATCCATCGTTTGGCAATTTTTTGGGGGGGAGGGAAAAAATATTTTTGTGTTGGGTTAGTTTTTTTTTTTTTCCATATTCTTTCACCAAAAAAAAAAAAGAAACAGAAACCCAGTGGGAGAAGGGTTTCTATTCAGATGAAACTTCTTTCCCAACAACCGGGCCTTCTCCGGGAGAAGGGCGCGACAAATATTGCTTGCTCTCCCACTGTAATGCATGCTGGGGGATCGATAATGGTCTGAGGCGCCATTTTTTGGCATGGGAATGGTCCAATTGTCATCGGAGAAAATGAAGGCTGAGCACTACAAGGATATATCATTTTATCATTTTTATCTTACAATTAGATGCTGCCCATGATGCGATCAAGATTTCCTGATGAAAACGGCGTCTTCCAGGATAACAACGCTCCAATCCATACAGCGAAATCCACAAAAATAAGTGGTACGAGGATCACGCAGGTGATTTCGATCACCTAATGTGACCTGCTCAGTCACTGGATATTAATATCATTGAACCATTGTGGTCAAACGTTGTAAGCAAAGGTTCGAAATGTTATCCCACCACCTTTATCCTTGAAGGTCCTATAATATACCACTGGACGTTATTCAAAGCCTCTACAGCTCAATCTCCAGTCTGATTTAAGCTGTCCTTGATGCAGGAACCTGGTGTAGGATTTTCAGTGAATTTTATGGTTCACATTTTGAAATAAAATCATAAATGGCCCCTACTACAGGTTTCGGCGGGAATGTTCCGGTGGTTCCAGGAGAGACCAATGTAGTCAATGGACTTCTTAAGTCTATCGAAACCATATTTATGAAACATCATTAAGACAGAGCTGCACGGCAGGTTTTGGCAGTGAAATGTTAATTGGTCCCTACTACAGGTTCGCCTGGGAACGTTCGGGTGATTATGAGAGTGATAAATGTGCTCAAAGATTCACTTTAAGTTTACAATAAGCTTTGTGACGAAGAACCAAGAAGAAAGAGCTGTCGCATGGCACGCTTTGGGTGAAAGAAAGAACTGATCGCATTGAGAACCATTCATCAGAACCTGTTTCACGTAAACGGCTATATCTTGGCCAATTTAAGGCCGATTTTTGTATTCCATTCGCTTGAGAAATGTTTCGTCTTTCCGGTTTAATTTCTAAAAAAAAATGTTTCACAACAGCATCTTGTACTGAATCTCATCACTACTTTTACATGTGAGATAGCCCATTTCCGGTAATTGAGAACGGACAATATTTCATCAAGTTCGATCACCACAAATTTGACCGAAAATTTGCTTGTCCCGATCATTTTGTCAATCCCCTGTAAAAGCTTAACTTACGTATCTTTATTTCACTATTCTTCTTTACCAAGCCGAAACGCAAGAACGGTTCAATCGACGTTTTTCAATGCTTTCAATCGTGATTTCAACGTTTCCTGTTCCGTAGAGACAACCTTACCCAAGTAGCACACTACGGTCATAATTAGTTGTAGTGACTTGGTTAGCAAGTCATATTTATGTTATCTCAACCGAATGGCAACAAGAGTGCTACTAGGGTAGGATGCTTAGGAAGTTATTGCTTCATTCTAGCCCATATCATTCGATCGGCCGCAACTCTAGTGTGTTTGGAGTATTGACATCCTTTGGCACAGCATTGTCTCCATACGGCCAATCTAAAACGTCCTTGGAGGAGTGATAAGAGGGAAGATCAGGCCAAGAAACATTGTTTTATTTGAAGAACGAAAGCAGACGTTTTTTTAGACACTCATTCATGCAGACTTCGTGGTAGGACCAAGTGGGGCAAGACCTATGAAGTGTAGGACGCTCGAGAAACAAGAGTCAAGCAGCCCTGAACCGAGTTTCTTGGCGAAACATTGTGGCATAGGTGCGGTCCGGAAGCGATATTGGGCCATCAAAAATAAACTTTTATCACGCAAAAATCAAGAATGTCCATTTTTGATTTTGAAAGTGTGAATATTCTTCTCAAATCCATGTACAGCAACTGTTCGCTAACTGGGCTGACATTTCAAATGTAAATAAATTTCGAGGGGGCTTTCGATCAGATTTCGGCAGGGATATTTCATTGCATAATACATAAATTCAATAATGTTTTTATGCCTTATACGTTATTGCGGTGTAGCTTATTATGCAGCCGATTGTGCAAAATCTTTGATTCAGTTTGTATGGAATTACGACTCAATTTCGTACAATTTAACAATGTTTCACTCCTTCACGAACCTTATCTGCCTTTTACATACCCCTTACTGATTTTGACAACAAAATGTCAAATGCTGATTTTTGAAGTTTATTTAAAGTTAAAAAGCAGCCTATGTACAACACCCAGTTAGCGAACAGTTGCTGTAATAAGTGACTATTTTCAAGCGGGGCCTATTTTACATTAAGATGACCTCAAATAGGTCGTCTTTGCATTTTTTATAAGGCTTGAGTCATTTAATATCTGGACGCGCTGTTCATTTTACTGCGGCATTCCTAGTCGTCAAATCTGGAATGTTTTGACAGCAGTTTGTTTTGATATGGTTCCTTTTTCAGTGCTGAAAAGTTTGTCACGATTCATTTCAGCACTTCATTCATTCAAAGAAGTTTTACTGGATGGAAGCCGCGAATCGAAAATTAATTTTGGACACCCCCTTCGAAAATCTGGTCAGGTTCAAAAATCGCGAAGTCGTTGAAATTAGCTCAATCGACCGTGTTCAGCGTTTTCAAACGTATCCGTGAGTGGTCTACTAACTGGAAATAGCATTTGAGGGTGTTGAGAACGATTAGGGCAAACCCAGGACTGTCGGATCGGCAAGAAATTTGATGCCTTCCAAAGCACCGTCAGAAGGATTCGTCTGCGAAAAGGATTGGTCTTTTCGGGCAAGTAAGCAACCAAACAGGACACTGAAGTAGAATCTAGTGGCCAAAGGGCGTGCCCAGAAGTTTTACAGTGGGGTTCTTACGAGGAAAGAAGGATGCATCCCTATGGACGACGAAACGTACGTGAAGATGGATTTTGGGCAGCTTCTCGAGTCGAGGTTATGTCTCTAGCAAGTTCAAATTCGTTTTTAACGATAAATTCGCAAGAAAGCTTATGATCTGGCAAAGTAAGGAGTGTATCGAATATAAGCTATCCACATACATTTGCGTTGTACGCATGTATTTGTGATGGTTTTTTATGCTCTGAACACTGCATGCTGTGCGTTTGACTGTCAGCTTTCTTTTGTTTACTTGTTTGTGCGGTTCAAATTCTGCGTTTTCAAAATGTCGCGTATTGAAAAGGAAGTGAAAATTAAGGTTCTGGACACATGGCTAAGTGAGAAGGGTATTACTATGCGAAAATTGGCGAAGCGGTTTGGAACTCATCATGCGAGTGTTAAAACCATCATTAATAAGTTTGAGTATCACTATTCTTCGGATGAGCTACCAGGAAGAGGCAGAAAACCCGGTTCTTCCAACCCGAAACTGGAGCAGAAAGTGGTATCTCTAATCATGAAGAACAAATCAATGTCAATACGTGATTTGGCCAAAAAAGCAGGAATGAGTGTCGGAATGATCCAGCGTATCAAGAGGCGAAACCACCTGAAGACCTACAAGAAGCAGAAAATCTCAAAACAAAGTGCAGAACAGAAGAAGCGAGCAGCAACAAGGGCCCGGAAATTGTATTCGCGTCTTTTGCAGCGTCCGGATGCATGCGTTTTGATGGACGATGAGACCTATGTAAAGGAGGACTCAAAAACCCTTCCAGGTCCACAATACTTTACTGCCGTCGTTGGGGAGGATGTGAGCGATGCGGACAGGTCGATTCAAGTGGAGAAATTCAGTCGAAAGGTACTGGTATGGCAAGCAATATGTTCCTGTGGTTTGAAGTCAACTATTTTTTACACTACCGGAACTATAAATGCGGAAATCTATCGATCTGAGTGTCTCCAGAAGAGATTGTTGCCTTTATATAAGAAGCATAGTACACCTCCACTGATTTGGCCGGATTTAGCGTCGGCTCACTATGCCAAAACCACTCTCAATTGGCTTGCGGAAAAGGGTATAGATTTCGTTGAGAAAAATATCAATCCACCAAATTGCCCTCAGCTTCGACCCATCGAACGTTACTGGGCAATCGTGAAGAGGGTCTTCAAGAAGACTGGTAAGGCAGCTGGGAACATGCAAGAGTTTAAAAAAATTTGGGCCCAAGCGTCCAAAAAATGCGATGCAACACTTGTCCGGAACTTGATGAAGAGCATTCGATCCAAAGTTCGAAAATTCGTGAAGGAATAACTTAAATTTCATCCGGTCTTCATTATGTTCAAGTTTAACCTCGTACAATAAAGGATCAATTTTTTGTATGAATAAAATATCGGTTTTCAACATAATTTGAAAGAAAGTTTGTGGATAGCTTATTTTCGATACACTCCTTAATTGTAGCTACGGGCAAAAACCCATGTTTTCGTGACAAAAAAGACCATGGATTGCCAAAGCAGGAGTGTCCGAAAAACTAAACTTGAACTAAATGTAAACTTCATCATTCATCGAATAGGTGAAGGACGAAAAAAACATTATGAGAAAGTGGAAAAACCCCAATAACAACGTACGGTAAACAACTGTACAGGATCTGATGGAGGGCGTCAGTCGCAAATTTCGAGCATTACACTCAAACTCATCCTAAAAATGTTTCATTATTATCGAAATTTTCAGTCTTGGGCCGGTTGATCTCTCATCGTACTCACTTTAATACCTTTTTGGGTATTTTATGTGATTTGTCCGGAGGTGAGATTAGAACTCGCGACTTTGGCGTGAGAGGTACGGATATTAACCACTACGCTAAGGTTATCCCCTCCTGCTGAAAATTTCAAAAGTCCATTGAGCTTTTTTGAATTCTTAAAGTCTTTTTAAAATGATCATGTCTGAAAATGAGAGCTAAACTATGGAAAATTCAAAGACCTAAAGAAAATAAGTCTAGCTTTGTGAATTCCTAGGATATAAGACAAACTGCATACTTAATTGAGAACCAAAGAGACATTATCAAAACCATTTGTTCATTTAATATTCATTGATCTTCACTAGTTTTCTGGAATCTGTAAAGCTTGTGAATATACTGAGAAGATGAGAAGTTTTGGAAAGTTAAAATACTCCATTTTTCATACGTTAATCCAGAAGCCTTTTTCTAGATCTAATCTTATTTTGGATCAAGATCTAAAATAACTGTTGATGAAATTTAAGCTTCCTTTATACCTTCCTTTCCTCCCAAAAGAAAAATTGGCAGAGAACAAAATGTTTTCGGTATCATGTACTGATACACGATTAGTACACATTTGTGTAAGTACAACTTTGTTCCAACGTCTACAGGGTGAGGAAAAATTATTCGTGATTTTTTCTTCAGTGTAGGGCTCGAATTTGACACATGCAGAAATGAGCACACCTGTGCCAATTGCTACCTTGGTGTATGATAAACATATACAGAAAGTTTCGTTGGAATCGGTTCACGAAGACTCATAAGAATCATAAGATCCAGGGCGAAAACCAGACCCAGAAAGTTATACAGCCGACTTTTGCAACGACCGTTTGCCTGCGTTTCGATCGATCTCCAGAACGCTTCCAGGACCGCAATTGCACACCAAGATCATCGGCGAAGATGTGAGCAAAAGTCGTTCGAGATGGGCAAATTTGGCCAGGAGGTTCTCGTATGGCAGGCAATTTGTTCTTGCGGCTCCAAGTCATCGATCAATGCCGAAGTTTACCGTACTGAGTGTTTGTAGAAAAGAATGCTTCCGTATACAAGCAGCACAAGGTCCCTCCTTTGTTTTGGCCTGATTTGGCGTCAGTCCAATACAGTGAAAGCAGAGTACAATGGATGCAAGAAAATGAAGTAGATTTCGTAGAGAAAGACATCAATCCTCGCAATTTTTCACAGCTTCGTCCAATTGAACGCAACATCAAGAAGAGTGAGAGAACATGGAAGGGTTAAAAAAGAATAGTTCTGTAGCTTCCAGAAAATGCGACAAAACTACTGTCCAGAACCTCAAGAGAAGAGTCAAATCCAAAATCAGAAAATTCTGGAAATAAAGTTGCTTTCCTTATTTTTTTTGTTTAAACTACGAGAACAAGACTTGAACTTAATCGTATAGTTGCTTTAATTTTTTTCATGCTATTTGTTTTTGATACAGTCCTTAGTTTTATGTTAACATTTATTTTTTCCCGTTTAAGCTTCCAAAAATGGGCCGTAAGAAGTATTCTGCTGACGCTCTTCGTGATGCGGTGGCGCTCGTTCGCAATGGTTCGTTATTGACTTATCGAGTCCACAATATGGAATATGGTATACTGATATCAACATTCAGCACTGAAATTCGAAGCAAATATTCTACGATATACGGCAATGAATCTACTCTGCACTCAAGTCACGAGCATCAGCTTGCAACATGGATTACTCTCTGTTCTTCTTCTGGGAGCCCAAAAATGTCACTAGAGATTCGCGCCGCTACCAAACTTGCAGCGTTGGATGGTAAATCGTTTAAGAAAGGACTTTCCACAGTTGGCTGTCTATTGAGATACTTGAACACCGTCGGATATCCTCAAAATTCCAAGCAATGTAAACAATACTAGACGAAAATGGAAAGGTATCAAATTCTCGTATGGAGTGATGTCGGACAAACAAATCATCGATGAAATGGAACAACGAGAGATAGACGAATTGAAGAACGACGTACAAATGAGACTGCTAAATTAGAAAAAAAGAAAGGGTCTTGAAAGCGGCCGAGAAGAAACTGAACGATTGACGATAGCCCGGGGAATCGTATAAAGACACAAGAAGCAGAGGCAGCTGCCGATCGCTAAAAGAAAGAGCCAGGAAGAAGACGGAAAAAAACGGAAAAGTGCAAGCAATTTGTTAGACTCAAACCAGATCCACATAAAAAAGTGTTGGAAATAGGCTCAAATGTCACATATAAAACACTCTGCGGAGCCGAGTAACATTCATTTCGCAGAGTGACCACCAGAGTTTGTTGGCTTGGATCTCGCCAGTTTTCGATCCGAGGAGCAGGCTGATTCAGATCGAGCTTTTCCGCTGCCGTTGCCGTTCAGCTTCCGCTTTCATTGCACTCGGGCTTTAAGGGGATACGGAACGGGTCTTACTACGGTAGCCATTACCTTACTATTTTGATGATGCAAATCTCTGTTTCTATACGATATTTTGATTAGAGAACTACACGATATGCACACTTTCAGTAAGCGTTTGATTACATTTTCAATAGTGGAATAATTAGAAAGAGACAAAAGATAGGAAAAATCTTAGTGTAGCGTTTTAGCAAACACATTTTGCAGCAGCATATCCTGATGAGATTTCGTAGCGAACCATGTCGATTATTATAAGCGAATTTTACTCAATTAATGGGACTAAATTGTTTGGTATTTCAATCCAAATTTGCCGAGAAGCAAAAGCATTTTATCTGAGTATTTTGAATGAATTTTATTTATAATTCGGACTAAGCGAAGATCAAAATTCACAGTTGATCCGTCTCAAAACTCTGAGCTGATCCTGGTATGTGTTGAACAAGTCTTGTTCAACATCTTGAGCGATTGTATTTGATATTTTGGCTCAATCTATATCAATATTATGTGCAAGTTATACGATGGATTTTGATTTAATAGCTGTTTTTTTTCTCACGAAACCCTGGAAAATTTCCCTTCTTTCTTAAACTTTTAGTAGATCTTTCTTGATGTATCGATTAAATCAAGCTCAGGATTATTAATCAAATCTAGTTGAAAGTCAGAATGAACATTATTAAGTACTTTAATCATAGGATTAAGATCGTACCCTGTTTTGAATTCTGTGAAATTATAAGCAATCCAAATACCCGAGGACCATGAGCAAATCTCAGTCAGTCAAGCAAAATGTCAAGTAGCTCAGCAACATGCACATCCAAGTATATTTCTGGATTGGCTTAATCGCTCCAAAAGTTGTCTTGCCGTAATCAAATCATTTTATGCTGGATTTCTGGCTATTGTGGAATTGATGGAAACGATAGTGCCGATGCAGTTGGATCGTCTAAGCAGTTCGTACGACCTGTACCCTATTTCTTTAATCAGAATGGAAGGATGTATACATCCATTTCCCGGAGTGAAACTTCCCGGGACGTCATCAACCTGAACATTCTATTTCCTGAATTGGATGAATTCCTTGAATGTCATTTACAGGAACAGGCTGTTTTCCTGGAAACCCGTTTTCTAGAATGACATTTTGCGGAATAACCAATTTTCGGAAAACCATTTCCCGGAAAAGATGATATTTTTCCTAATTTGTATACTAAAATAATGAAGGGAATATGTATTTCCCTTTGTTTGATTAGGGGTAGTATTTCATTCCTTGAAAACTATGATAAAGAAGGATTTATTCGGTTCTTTTAAAACTTTGCCGTTGGAAAGAAAGTTTCTATCTTTTTAGAACTTTGCTGTAGGAAAGGTTATTTCCTTTGAAATCAAACAAGGAAATATTTTCTTTTGAAGTAGGGTCAATTGATTAAATAAGCAGTATTGTGAACAAAAAGAAGATATTTTCATTTTTTCGAAAACGTTACTAATAAAAGAAAATACTTTGATAGTGTAGAGAATATTTTCCTCCAATGAATACTCACGTAGTAAGTAATTATAGGGTGTGCGTCCTTATATGGAGTTATCACGTTTGTTTCGAATATTCATATTCTTAATAATCTTTCGTACTAACTCTTGATGAATTTACTTCCACAAATTGTTTATTTATTTCATTATATATTATTTTATCGAATTTTTCAGCCTCAGTCTAGTTCATCTCTCAGCATACTCACTTAAAGACCATTTTTGGGTATTTTATGTGACTTGCCCGGGGGTGCGATTTGAACTCGTGACTTTGGCATGAGAGGTATGGATGTTAACCTCTACGCTCGGGTCGCTCCTCCTGTTAAAAAAATTAAAAGTCGATTGATCTTCTTTGAATTCTTAAATCCTTGTCAAATTGGTCATGTCTAAAACAGAGAGGGTGGGAACTAAAGAGAACGAGTTTAGCTTTGCTAATTTATAGGATATTGGATAAACTGCAAACTTCATTTAGATCCAGAGACCCAACAAAAATCAATCATTCATTCAATGTTAATTGATCTTCATTGGTTTTCTGAAACCTGTAAACATTGTGAATATTCTGAGAATATAACGAAGTTTTGGAAAGTATACTATTTAAGTATTTGGCCCTTCAACTTTATTAGACAACGTTAATCTAGAAGCCTTCCTTTCCTTTTCTATATCTGTATTAATATGTAGAAGAAAAACAAATAACTGTTGATGAAATTGAAGCTTCATTTATACAAATTTTTTCCACTCATATGACAAAAAAGAAGGATTAGCAATGAACAAAATGTCTTCCGTATCTTGATTGATACACGGTTAGCACAAATTTGTGTCAGTACAAGTTCGTTGAGAAGTCTGTATGGTAGAATTAATCATTCTCCTGGGGAATTTCATATATACTGTAACTTTAAAAAACGAATATCATAATATTCCATTTAACAATATTTTTTAACAATTTCCTCATACAAGCTAATTTATAATTGAAATAACAGAAGATTTTCTCGTGATTCAACTCAAACTATTCACAATTAAACTGAGTAACATTCTTCTCTCCGAAGTAACTACACCGCTTCTAATCCTGCTCGAAAGAAAAGGTTAAAAGCACTTCATTCAGAGGTCAATAGGCAAGCCGCATTCTTCAGGATATGGTTCTCCTTCGGGTCGTATCGAATGCCACTCGCCTTACGAATAGTTTCGGATTCTCATTCATTATGTTTCTGAAGCATAAAGACGTGTCACCCCACCGTCCTCTTCTGTTTTTCTCCTTCTTCAACCACAACGACGAAAGATGACGACGGTGACATGGTCTGCAGCGAACCGTGCACTAATGAAAGCCTACCTTCCGGCTGATGCGGAGTAGGTGCTGGCAACGAGGGGTCACACCATTATCTAATGCATGTGCAACCACTTTTCCTCGTTTACTCCTTTTTACCATTGGATGGATTATTGCTGTTGTTAGTGTTATCATCATTGTTGTATTTTTTTTCCTCAACATTCCTGGAGCACAGGTGCAACGGAGAGAAAACTAATCCTGATTGTATAACAAATCGAGCGGAGCTGTGAAGGTTTGCGCAGGTGTGTGTGTGTGTTTAACTTTTGTT
Source organism: Aedes koreicus (assembly GCA_024533555.2). Classification (NCBI taxonomy): domain Eukaryota; kingdom Metazoa; phylum Arthropoda; class Insecta; order Diptera; family Culicidae; genus Aedes; species Aedes koreicus. Next base: position 125,492 of record JAHHFK020003352.1, read on the forward strand.
TTTGCTCATGTGTTTATCGATTGATTCCCGACATTAAGGCGGCTCTCGACGCAAATAACACACAAAAAAAATAATCCTGAGTAAACATTCATTTTCTATTGTGTTTACAGCTTCTGTGGTTGTCAACGTTCAAGGCGCGAGAAATGCCTCACGACTATTTCTTTTCATCAGAGGCAAAGGCAAACAAGTGAAAAAAAAGTCTTATAAATCACCAACAAACAATGGAGCGGAATGGAAGGAAAAAGAAAAAGGTTGCATGAAATTATCATAATTTGAAATGTTGCAGGAAAAGAACAATTTCGCCTGAATACTATGCATATGTAAGACATATCTCTCTTCACTTTTTGCCCCGGTTGGTACGTGATGAAAAATTGCCCCCATGTATACTTTTTTTTATTTTTTGCTTTCATTCAAAGCTCACATTTTGCCTCCATTCTGGCGAAGATAAAAGCCCGTGCGATTTCGCGCTGATGTTGATGATGATGCTGATGATAGCAGGGGCAACTGGCGCCGTCGAGCCGAAACAATAAGATGAAATGGGAGCTCCATGGCGCCGAGAGAAAGGAAGAAGAAAAAAAAACGCATACATAAACCACATCTATTCTAGCTACATATTCAGCACGCCGGAATGCTGCTACTGCTACGTGGCGGCGCCTGCAACTAGGCAATCATTCAACCGTTGTCCAACCTTCCGCGACGTTGTCGTCTCCTCGCCCCAGTTTTCGAATCCACCCGCATCGAAGTCGAAATCAAACTCGCTGTCGCGTTCCTCAGAATCCATGTCGACGGATTTTCTGCGAAAAGACCACTGCGACGACCTATGTCGCACATTTGGGACACTTTTTCGGCGCCGGGCTGCCCGTAACAGCAAAATTGGCCCACAATCGGCACAAGGACACAGTGCTCGTGCCAGCGATTCAATCGGAGTAGTCGAATGAACACCAAACATGTCTCACAACACTCACTTTTTTCCGAGTCGCGGCCGCCGTCTGAACCAAGTCCACAAACTTTCTTGAATGTAACTATTTTCACTCGATGGTCGGAGGATTTTTCCCGCGGAGAAGCACTTTTCCCGACCAAGTCACGTCACTGACTGAGCAGATCCCATCCGTTTGGGATGCTGGGTAGCATCATTCTTCTTCGGTTCGGACAATTTGGACGACTGTTCTGCACAGACTCCGCACTTTTGACATCGCACACATACATCTTGGCGTTCGTTTTCACCATCACACACACACGCACACACGAGTTACGTGAGCGGAGAATGCAATTGTTCCATTTTCGCACATGCAGTGAGGGTAACTCGCCACGAGCACCCATCCTGTGAAAATGCAAGGATTAAAGCTCATTCCACTCTCTCGCGCGCTGGATGTATTTAGTGTGCTCTGCTGCGACTCCACACACGCAAAGAAGCACATATTTATGTCATGCTCATCGTTTGACGCAACTTTCAAGGAAACCGTGGCTCCTTACAAGTGGATCCTTCCTGCTTCTTCTTTTTCTTCCTTTTGTTTTGTTTCGCCTTTTCCGGGAGAGCATATTTCCATGGAGATGCTCGTCCTCTTGAGTCGGGTTCACTGTAGCAATCGAAAGCCTATTCATCGGTTTCTTTACCTATTTATTCAGACGGCTTTGCTTTGGCTGTTTGATTGATACGCCTGATGGGATGTATTGATGAAGCAGAGCAGGTTGCCTACCTCGAAGGAGAGTGTCGATTTTCGTGCTTTCTTTGTTCGTTCAGGGCATTTTGAAGATTTTTCTTGATGCGTTCGAGGTGTATTTCAATCAACCAAACCTGAATCTCAGTTGGACGTTTCGGTAGAACTTGCGAAAGCAGGATAGAAAATATAAACGGACATAAATTAACATCCTTTTTGTTTTTTTTTTGTGTCCTCCCCTCCCCCAAGAATTACTCTTAATCCCATAAAGCAAACGGGAGCTTCCAAGTTGTGCAACAAAAATATTTATCTTTCAGACAGAATGTTCTCCCCATTTAAGCTTGGCGGCGACGGTCTGCCCAAGTAGACGCCATCTGTCGCAAACAGGAATTAAATTTTTGGTCCCGAAGAAATGTTGCGCCTGCAAGTAGACTAACTACCGCCATGCTCAGTCGTTATCCTCCTAGTCGCTTTGAATCGGTTTCTTCTTCAGTTCGCTAGCAAGTAAGTTGAAAAGTGCATAAACATAATTCATTTCTCTCTCTTGTCGTTTCAGTCCGGAAATTTCTGGCTGTGTACTCCCATGACAGTAAGACGACGAAACCACTTTAATTTGTCTTCCCAGCAAGAGGGAGGCGGTTCCCACTTTGGGTGATAAACTTTAACGATTCACGCCTTAATGTAGTTAATTGCACCAAATCAATATCGGACTTCTCCGGAAACTTTCGAGTGTGTTCCGGAAAGTTTTACGGGGTAGTAAATTGCACACTTGGGTGCCACCACCCATCCAATCGGGGTGATGCGAGTAAATGGAAAAATTCGGCTTTAAAAGCATCGATTTTTATGACACTGCAAACCAGCAGTCGATCGAATGGCATGCAGAGCAGGTTCGAATGTTTCGCACTCTATTTTGCCCCGTTTGTGAATGCGGAAATGTGCGGTCCGGCGTCGGGAGTCGTGTTGATAATGAGGCGTAAAAATATGCAAACAATGCGCGCACTCTGTGTACGCCTAGCCCGAGCCAATCAATTGGCCACAGACAGTCCAGCAGAACGTGGCACACAGTTTGGCCTTCTGGACACTGTGTCCGCGGCATCACATTCACATATATTTTAAATAACTGACTCTCGGTCAATTGAACATGATTTCTGCACTCATTCCACGTTCGTCGGTTGGACAACTGCTGCGTGTGACATCAGTGGAAGAGGAATCGTAACCCGAGTAAAATATTTGCCGGCAGCTAACGATCACTGGGATCGGTATTGATGGAGATTCAACTTAAAAGTTTATAAGAAATTTTGTCACAAGTCGTAAGCAAGTAATCGTGCCCAGCTTGACTGATGATCTTCTCTCGATTTTTACTCGGGATAGCACAGTAGAGATTGGTGTGCTCGTGGAAATTCCCATGCGGCGCTTGTTTCAGTGGGGGTGTGCGAGTCCAGGATAATAATGATAATGAGACTGGCACATACGCTTTCGCCTATATTCGTCGTTTTGTTGCTACTGTTGTGTTCCATTTCGCTTGGGTCGTTGAACATTGTGCGCTCCGTCCATCCGTCCTGGAGCTGGAGCGCGAACACAGAGAGGATGGGCAAAACCGCGAAGGCAGACATCGGTACAGCACCTTCGGGTGGGGGGTGTGCCTTCTGGTCCACTGACTCCGACCGGGTTGAAGCTGAAGCGGACGTGTGGACTTTGGACATGAAGGCATACGAAACGAACCGTGCATGTACCTTCGACCGTTCAGTACAGAATTGTGTGGCAATGGCGAAAACAGGACCCGGTTAGCTTTTGAGAGAGCTTGTTTCGAAAAATGTTGTGACATGCGGGATTTTTCGGTTCACCCCGCTTGGGGCTTTCCTACTTGGTGTGGTCAGTATTTTTTTTTGCGAAATGGAGTTTCGGATGCTCGTTTTGAATGGGAGCAGAGCCAGGTCTACGGCAGTACATTTCGAACGGTTTAATCAATAGTGTAAACAGGACTCGAAAAAGTAGCAAGTGCTAATGAATGAAGGCAGTAGGTTTTATTGGCACAGTTCAATGTACACTTATTAAAGATGACACATGAACTTCGCATTGGTGTTTTCTAGAGAATTGATGAAGACTATTTTTATTTAGTTCTCTAAATCCCACCAAATAACCTTTTTTTATTGTTTAGAAGTCTATGATACAGACATGCTTTATTACTTTAAGACCTTAATAAAACTAGCTGTGGTATTTGGGAAGGGTCACAAATTTTTTTTTTTTGAGATCGATCACAATACTTAAAAAAAATCCTTTTGAATTTAAGAATACATGATAATTGGAACACAATTTAGCTAAATGCTCTTCGAATTTGCCTCGATATGGCTCTGGAGCATTTTTTCCCCTAAAATATTAAGACCATAGTAAGGATCTCCAGCTCCAATATATGCAATTTCGTCGAAAGGTCAATACGTGTAGTGAACATCTTGCTGATATAGGTAAAACATAGAGATACTTTTCGAGTGCGGAAAGCTCACTTACAAAGATTCTCAATCGTTCAAAACAAGTCTTAAATTTGTGTTTCTGAGAATTGGATAAAAATCTTTCGTCAGAATAACGTTCGGCAAAGTGTTCTTAAGCCATCTAAAACTCAACCCAGAGATAATCACTAAAGGGTTGAAAATGTAATATAATTTTGTTGCAAGCCAACCCGCGGCTCTTCAGTGCTGTTCTGCTCAACCGTGTTGGATTTGACGTTTACGGAGGGTGAGGGCGCTCATTGACATTCTATGAAATTTTTAGGTTGATAGCTTGACATTTGTAAAAGTTACGTGGTATTGAGTACATCTGCGATTGTGTGTGTGCTCGATTTTGTACAATTATCGAAATGGGATTGAATTTGCGTAAAACATAGTTTCAATGGTGCGACGACATTGCAAATGTTAGAAAAGTGTTTCGGCAACGATATTCTGACGAAAACAGTGGATTATCAGTATCAAGGACGGTTCAGAAGTGACCGTGAGTCCGTGAATGATGAGAGAAGTGGTAGGTCATCGACATCGAAAACCGACAAAAACATCAACAAAATCAACAAAACCAAAGAATGGATGGTCGGAGACCGTAAATTGACCATAAGAGAGATGGCAGAGGAGTTGAAAATTGCTTTTGGATCCGTTCAAGACATTCTGATCAATGACCACCGAATTCACATGATTTGGCTCCCTGCGACTTTGTCCTATTCGGTCTACTCAAGAAACCGCTCCGCGGAACGCTTTTCAGTACCGGAGATGAGATGATTTTCGTACCTGGAAAACATTTTTCGCATAACACAAGAAAGAGGTCTATATTTGTTGATCGATTTTCTTTAACGACTTTTTGGTTTACCAGGGTAAAAAAAACGAATTTGTGGATTTGCTTGCAGTTTAGGTCGACTGAAGACAACCCTAGCGTACACTTTCTATAACGAATTCTATGAGCAAAGTTTTTATATTCGCTTAAATCAGAGTATCGACAAACAAGGATAGGACCTTTTCTCTTGTTACGCCAGGTTTGTCTCGTATTGAATGCTTGGAGAAAGAACCTAACATCCATACATGTATTCTGTTAGAGTTTGTAAGATGAAACCAAAATTACTGATACATAATTCGAAGAAGAGAAATAATGATCTCTTACACGGAAAGAAATTTGTAAAATTATGAAACAAATCATAAGGTCTACACACTTAGAAAATTTTACAGTATTCGGTAATTTTTTTACCGAACTTTCAACAGCTGAACGTTCGGTAATCCGATTTAACGGATTGCGGTAAAATTTTACAAGTTCCGGTAATTTTTTTACCGGAATACCGTACAATTTCACCGAAATCCGGTAAATCGGATTACCGAACGTTCAGCTGTTGAAAGTTCGGTAAAAAATGACCGAATACTGTAAAATTTTCTAAGTGTGTATACATAAAGTAAAGGGCGAACACATGATCATTTTTCATGATTTCATGATGTAAATGCCATATATCATGAACCATAGCGAACGCTGCCATAAACAATTATCATGATACTGTCTGCTTGTACAATTTCAGCGTTTATAGTGATCGGAGGGAAATTGCCTGCAAAATTTTGAATAATTTAAAAAATTCATCTGTTAGCCACAATTTATGAACATTCTTTTATAGTGCGTCTGAATCTAGATTGTAGAGCTTGGAAAAGAGTTGGTTCTACCACAGAGAACAGACATTGATGTCCATATACCTTTTCTTGAAAAACGTGTGTAAGAGTATAGGGGACAGCCGGTATCAGAAGTAAGTGCAGATAAAAACAAACCAAACTTTTCAATTTATGTGCTAGGCTTTTTATTGATAAACATTGACATGACAGTTATCGCACAACTGCAGCGCCGCCTACCAGGAGCATAACGACATACACTTAAAATGACGGTTTAAATTTTACACAAGTAGCAGACCGAAGATGAACGTCTGTTCTCTGTGGTTCTACTATGAAGTGCTCGTTTAGTTTGAAAACACAAATCAACAATATCCGGTAATTGAAAAATAGCATAGCTTAGTAAAGGGCGAACACGAAATTATTGCGACACATTCAACAGGGCATAACTTTTTTACCATTGGGTAAAAATCAACCAAATTTTGCACACTTTCTCATTGATGTGTATTGTTTACATGCTGTCAAACTCGAAGTCGTGTTTTTCGATTCAACGAAAATGGAGGTGAACCAACGCGAGTCGAGAGAACAAATTCTTTCCAAACACCTGGAATTTCCTGACCTGTCGCACCGGCAGTTGGGAAAAATGTTGAACATTCACCATTCAACCGTCTCCAGAGTGTTGAAGCGGTTCCAGGAGCGGTTGACGTTGGACCACGGCAAAGGAGCTGGAAGAAAACCGGGACCGGAGAACAAAAAGACGGAGTGAAAGGTGAAGCGGATGATTAAAGCAAATCCCAACGTCTCAAGCCGTGATTTGGCTAAAAAGATCGGCATGTCGCAGATCTACGTCCAGAATGCAAAGAAGAGAGCTGGACTACATACATACAAGGTACAGAACTTCCCAAACCGCGATGAGCGGCAACAATCGACGGCTAAAACTCGGGCACGGAAGCTCTACGAGAAGATGCTGACAAAATATGGCTGCTGTGTGATGGACGACGAAACGTATATAAAAGCCGATTTTAAGCAAATTCCAGGGTTGGAGTTTTTCACCGGCAAGAGCAAGTTCTATGTGGACGACAAATTTAAGAAGAAGAAAATGTCGAAGTTCGCCTCCAAATATCTCATTTGGCAGGCCATCTGCTCTTGCGGACTGAGGAGTGAGCCTTTCGTGACAAAGGGCACAGTAAATGGCGAGATCTACAAATCTGAGTGTCTCGAGAAGCGCCTTTTGCCGTTCTTGCAGCAGCATCATGCCACTATTCTAAAAGTGTCCTGGAGTGGTATGAGGCCAATTCTGTCCATTTTGTTCCAAATGACATGAATCCGCCAAACTGTCCGGAGCTGCGCCCGGTGGAGCAGTACTGGGCAATGATAAAGCGAGAACTTCGGAAGAGCAAGAAGACAGTCAAAGACGAGAAGGACATGTTAAGAAAATGGAAAAAAAAACTGAGAAACTGGTACCGGATGACACTGTAAAGACCTTGATGGAGGGCATCAAGCGAAAATGCGTTCAATTTTACACTCAAGGCTCCATCGATTAACTTTTCTTTTGATTTTTGAAGTAAATATATGTAAAACAACCCTCAAATTTTGGTTTGATTCTAAACATTATAAGAAAATTGGCATGACATTTTCGGTGTCGCAATAATTTCGTGTTCGCCCTTTAGCTCAGCCGGTAAAGACGCAGCTAATAAGCAACAGGGAGGTGGCTGGGTTCGAGTTTTTCGTTAAGGACAATTTCCCGACTCCCTGGGCATAGGGTATGATTGTACTTGCCACACAATCATATTTATGCAAAAATGGTACCTGGCATCAAAAGCTCTCAATTAAGAACTGTGGAAGTGCATTCAGAACACTAAGTTGAGAGCAAGCAATAAACAAATTTTAAAAGCAATAAGCTTGAAAAGCTGAATAAGAAAAAGAAGAAGTTTCTGCTCAAGGTAACTCCCGAGCAAGGATTTTGTAGCGACTCGTGAGATCAGTAGAAGAGCCATCACTTTCAAACTCCGATACTAAATCTGTTTTAAGAGAAGATGTTATACATTTTTTTTTTCATAACCGCTGTCGGCCTATAGAGGTGATATTAAAAACACGCACTCTGCCAACAATGGAAGTAGTAGGACAAAAACAGAAATACGTACTCCAAAATTACACTTACAACGCGTTTTCATTGCACCAGCTCAGGAAGCTAATTCACATTCTAACTAATCAATATCAATCTAATTTTTTTTTTCGCTATCTTTATGATCCCTTCAACATTGAAACGGCAAACTGTATTCCGTTATCTTATCTAATAAAAGTCAAATGTCCAAAAGCCGTTTTTTATCAAACTCACTTTACATACTTGTGTAGCAAATCCAGCACATTACGGTCTCCACTAGCTTACCTGAAACGAAAATAGAAAATAATGTAATTAGACATTTGTCGGAAATAGTAGTTCTAGAAACGAAAAAAAGTAGTCCCACGTCATTTACTCATTTCTAGATTCATAGATCTCACAATTTCCTTTTTTTCGACTGAGATATGTCGCTTACAAGCGAGCTTAAATTTTAGAGAAAAAAGCTCAGATACCGTCTTTGATCCATCTTTCAACGGCACCGAAAGTACAGCAGTAAGCGCCCGGTAAAGTGTTTCTGAAGCATAATTTTCCAAATACCGTCAGGTCGCCATTCACCGTGGGTTTTTCAAAATATTATTTTTATTGTTTACCGAAGAGTTTAAATGCTCAATATTTTGCATCAGAACAACTAAGCATGTATAAAAGACTCATTAGCAAGTGATATTTGCAAAATAAATCGGCTTCCAACACTGCATTGACGTTTAAATTTGTTTACATTCTTCGCAATCTGGTGCGCATCGTCAGTCTTAAGTGAAAAGCACAAACTGCGCTCGGCGAATTTAAGTGGTTAACAAACATATTGTCGTGATTTTATTCTCTACATCTCCGTACAATTGAAGAATAAGGTTTGTATTTTAGTTTCACACATGGATCGTAGCCGTAAATGTGGTAAAATAAAATTTTGAATCGAAAAAAAGAATGCACGGTGAATGGAGCCCCCGCAAATTTGCAGTCTCCATTCACCGTGCATTGAAATTGTGAGTTATATGAAAGATGTTTTCACGGTATTCAACAGGATGAATCAGAAGAAAACTCAAAAGCAACGCTATTCCGGCGACGACCTGGAAAAAGCACTCGATGCCGTCCGGCGTGGATCGTCTGTAAGATCCGCCGGTCGGGAATTTCGCGTCCCGGAGCAAACTCTGCGTGATAAAATCCGTGGTAAATATGCTTTCGGATCAAAACCAGGAAGGACGTCGGTCCTTTCAGCGGAAAATGAACGGAAGATAGTGGAATGGATTGAGCTCTCTGCACGATCAGGGTTCCCAATCACACTCAAACGGCTCCAGATCAGCGTGGGACAGTTCATCTGGCTCAGGAAACTGAAAATTCCGTTCAAAAATGGAATCCCTGGCAAAAAGTGGATGAAGCTGTTCGTCAAAAGACACCCTCAGGTGTCTCCCAGGAAATCCAACGTTTTCGGAAAACACAGAGCCAGAGTGACGGAGAATCAGGTAAGAAATTGGTTCCAAGACTTGCTGAAGACGCTCAAAGATGAGGGACATGACCACCTGCTGCAGTTTCCACATCAAATTTTTAATTTGGACGAATCTGCTTTCCAATTGGTTGTGAGAAACAAAAAATACTTGGCTCCAAAGGATATCAAACATGTTCAATCAGTTTTCGGCAACAGTGATAAGGAGAACTACACAGCGCTTTTCGCAGGAAGTGCCGCTGGAAAGCTGCTCCCACCTTTGATTTTATTCCCATACAAACGTCGCCTTCCAGGAGAAATTGCTCGGAGTGCTCCTCCTGATTATGGCGTCGGTATTACTGAAAGCGGCTGGATGACAGGAGATGCTTTTTATGAGTATCTGAAGAATATTTTCTTGCCTTGGCTGAAAAAGGAGGGAATTCCGTTCCCTGTTCTGCTCTTCGTTGATGGTCATAAGAGCCACGTAACGCTGATGAGCATTGATTTTTGCATCCGCAATCAAATTGTACTGATTGCTTTGTATCCGAATTCCACGCAAATCACTCAGCCGCTTGACGTGAGCTTTTTTGGGCCACTCAAAAAGTTTTGGGAAGAAACAATCCTTGATGAACGTAGTAGTCGTGGTGTCCAGACAATCCTTAAAGCGGAGATCTGCCCATTTATGAAGCGGGCTTTGGATGCATTCACTGGTAAGGAAACAGCGATCAGAAATGGGTTCAGGAAGAGTGGGATTTATCCATGGAACCCAGATGCGGTAGACTATAAGTCTCTGCCATCTAGTGCTGGCCATGAATCTGCGGCTTCAAATGCGGAAATCGCTGGATCTGAACCTCTGGAACCTGAGGAGATCAAGTTGTTGGAAGCACTTGAAGGGCGCTTGACGGTTAGGCAGTTCGCTGAGTTTCAGAAGGCGGAGAAAGATTTGATTTGGAAGGGAAACGTTGCAGATACCAACCTGTTCTATTTATGGCAAGCAATGAAGAAAGATTGTCCAGCTACTACAGTACCTGCTCCTCATCCTAAGGACCCTGCCACAATTGAATGCGGAGATGCTGTTAGCTCTGCTGCAAATGGTAAACGATTGTTGTGTTAAATTAAAAATTGATTTTCTTTAATATAATTCTACTGATCTTCTTAAACAGTTGCTGATTCCACAATCGAGAACGAAGGTAGTACATCAGGCTTGCCGCTAATCGAACATGGAGATCCGTTACCAGATTCAGAAGATGATGCGTTTCATAAATCCTTCTCCGTTCCAACTTCTGAAATCCCTGGTCCAGCAAAAGAAAAACGAAAAATCATTCATCCTCCATCGGTCGCCACAAGCAAAGCATTCGTTGAGTTTATGGAAGCAAAAGAACTAGAGAAGAAAGCAGTTCAGGAAGCGAAGGAGCTAAAGCGGAAGGAACGTGAGCAGAAACGCGCCGTCAAGCAAACTGAAGCAATGGTGAAGAGGCAGGAAAAGGATAAGAAAAGAAAAATTGCTGATTCTCTGACGAAGGCTTCAAAGGCAAAGAAGAAGCGGAAATAAATTTCAAAACCGTTTTATAACTGAGAATTTACATTTTTTTTTATATCGACATGAATTTGATTTGATAAGAAAATCGTTCAAAGATTGCACATTTGATGTTTGAACTGAATAAAACCATGAGTTACACACGTTGTTTGATGATTAAGATGCTATTTTGCCGAAATTGAATGAAAATACTAGATGCACGGTAAATGGGTCCCTACCCCCACGGTGAATGGTGCCCTACCACGGTGAAAGGAGACCCTAATGTACCTTATAAAATGATTCACAACAATTTCCTAAGTTCAGATAACAGTAGTTTATGATTTTTACTTGAATCATTATAAAAAATGAATGTATTTAGCGATACACTCATGACTGTGGTTGAATTTGGTGAAAAGAAAGACCCTTAAGTCTCGCCATATTGCCTTAAATCCACGGTGAATGGCGACCTGACGGTTTTTTTTGTTTTTCAAATGGTTTTTGTTTGAAACTGTTCGAGAAAAACTTTTATTGTTTTATTGTTAAGATACATAACACTCTGCATTTCTATTGTAAAATTTTCATCAACAATAGATTCCATGGTGAAAAACAATAGTTTTAAATGTTACTTTATCGTTGAAAACAATATAGCCTATAGTATCTACCATTCTTTTATTTGTTGTATTACAATAGATTCGATCGTAGTTTTAATCTGATTTTAATTTGGGCTAATCTCCAATATTAGATTTATGGGTTCGTGTGATTTATTAATTTTGCGGGCCCCAAACCTAATGCACTCATTCAAATCCATTTAATCCAATGCAGCACTATATTTATCTATTTCAAATGATGAATATGAATAATCTAATGAGTCATCATCACTTTCCTGAAAATCTTCCATTTCGCTGTCATCGTCTTCAAGTCAATTGTCTTCGGACGGTGATGTATGTCTTGGGTAATCGGTTCCAATTTATCTTTCGTTTGAAACATTTTGTGATGTGGTAGGCTATTGTTTTCCTATAAAGCAGGATAAAAAAGCATTCAAATAAATAAAAACTTCATATTAATTAGCTTGTTGAGTGACAGCTTCATTTTCCGCATCCCATTTAGCCAAGAATTAATGTGTAACTAGCGATTTGAAATTGGTTAACTGTTGTAGAACCCCTAGTTCCGAAGTACATCTTGCAGTCTGCACCTTGCCATGCACTCTTATGCTTTTCAGTACCTTTTGGTACTAGTATCTTTGTTTTTGTTTTGATTCGCTATGTTATTTTGACAGAATATTTGAGGGTGTATTGGTGTGAGTTATTAAGGGCGAATCATCCCAAGCAACACAGCTCTTTATAAACAAGTTGAAAATACTGTCGAATGACAAACACATGCAATTAATATGCAATTAACTTCATTTCATACTTTAATATGACGTAAAAAGCACAAAATGTGCTATAAGGCTGCACATTTTGTGAAAAAAATAAAACCTAATACAGAAATAAAACAGCACCAGGTATGGGATTCTAAACCTAGTCCTTGGCGTGAAATCTTTCTAGCTTCTTTACAATACCAATTCCGATAACTGAAAAGTCTATTCTTAGTATCTACGATTTGCTTTTCGTTGGCAATGAAACCACAATCTTGTACAAAAAATCCATCCTTATGTCACAAAATATGTTTCGCAAAACATGGTTGATGTAATGGTATTTCAACAGTGTTTTATACTATCTAGAAAATCTGGTCCTGTTTATGTTTTATGAATGTATAGAACGATGTTTTTACGAACAACTATAAGAAATAAATCACTCGCAGCAGTGAAAAAAGTATTTTTAGCTTAATCAGAGTCAGAGAAAACTTGTTGATTGATTGATCTTATAAAATATGAAAGATTCAAGCCGCCCAGAACGTGACATATTTTGCAAAACACTTATAATATATTTATATAACAAAATATTATAATTCATTCTAAAAAGTTGATTTTTTTTTGAGTTACTTGGGATTAAGCTTGTGACCGAGTTTGGGACCGATGTGCTCGTACTTCCTGAGCCAAAAAATATATTCATTTCCTTCAAGACTATCCAGCCGCTGATTAAGCTAACAGTTTTTTACGATGTTTATAAAATAAGCCGTTCTTTTTTAATGTTTTTGAAAAATCCATTTTTTGCTCTTTTATCTTGTCAAACGTGAAGTACAACACCAGATCACTCTTCAAATGTAAACAATCGTTTTAACATTTTCTAAAGTTTTACTCAGAACTTTGCGTGTACTTCGAAAAGTAGGAAAGTAGTTCAACATAGATGTATTGTAAACTTTTGCGCTGAATAAAAGTACGGTTAGTACTTTTATTGAACTTTTTGTTAGAGATTTTTTGAAGTTCAAATCAAGTTCTCAACTATCAACACATGAACTTGAAGGTTGAATTGAATAGCAAGAAAAAACTATTCTCGAACTTTTAAGTTCCTTTAAATATTAATGACACTTTAAAGAAAATTAAGTTCTGTTTGTCCGTGAAGAGTCTTGTTATTCAGCAAAAAAGTTCCATGGAACTAAATTTCAAATAAATGTGAACGTCGGGGTTCTCTTCTCAAGAAAATTGGGACTTTTGGTTGGTTGGGTGGGAATAATTAAAAAAAATTTTATAAAAACAATTTAAAAAATATACATACCTTCTGCTCAAATATGAACGAGACTTTATGAATAAACGGTCCGCGGATGACATATCGTCAATTTTTTTTTCTTAGATTGGTAGGACGTTATACGTTTACATGTAAAATTTTAGCACGATCTGTCACGAAGCTTTTTTTAACGGCACTATAAACAAGTCAACCTCCAGTGTGTTTTTCGAATTTTACTATGGAATCAAACGTTGAGCAAAGAATTAGTTTGAAATTTTGCTATTCCAACGGAATAAGTGCTTCGGATGCATTGAAAATGTTGCAGAAAGCCTATGGGGAATCTGCTCTATCGCGTGCACGTGTGTTTGATTGGTATAAGTCGTTCAAAGAGGGTCGTACATCGGTTGAAAATCTGCCTCATGATCGTCGTCCAGCAACATCAATAAACGAAGAAAACATCGATAAAGTGAAGAAAGTTGTGCTGCAAAATCGCCGTGTGACCAAGAGAGAAATAGCTGATGATCTCAACATATCAAATGGATCCGCTCATAACTTTATACACGATGTATTGGGCATGAGACGTGTGTCCACGCGTATTGTTGCAAAATTGTTGAATTTTCTTCAAAAAGAGCAACGCAAAACTGTCGCTAAGGAAATGCTCACAATGAGTGATACGGACATCCAGCACATCATAACTGGTGACGAGACTTGGGTCTACGAGTACGACGTCGAAACAGCCCAGCAATCATCGCAATGGCGCTTCCAAAATGAGCCGAAACCCAAAAAACCGCTTCAAAGTCGATCGAAAATCAAGGTTATGCTGACTGTTTTCTTCAACAAGTCATGGTTTTTGCATCACGATAATGCACCAGCTCACACATCACGTTTAGTTCGCGATTATTTGACCAAAAACAACGTTTACATCGTTCCTCAAGCGCCGCATTCGCCTGATATGACACCATGTGACTTTTTCCTCTTCCTCAAACTCAAATTGCCGCTACGTGGTAAACATTTTCAGAGGATTGAAGTCATAAAAGAGAATTCGAAGAGGGAGCTTAAGGCGATACCAAAAGAGGCGTATAAAAAGTATTATAAGGAATGGAAAAAAACGTTGGTGTATCGCCTCCGATGGTGATTATTTTGAAGGAGACAAAATAAATATTGAAGAATAATTAACCGTTTGTGTTTTATTTAACCAGTCTCGTTCATATTTGAGCAGAAGGTATACACGGTGTTCAATAAGTTCGGATACACTTTCAAAATTTGTTAAAAAAATGAAAACATGTTTTTTTATTTTTTGGATTTATGTTATTGAAAGCTATGTTTACAAGGAACGTTTACAACATTTCTCTTGGAAAGACCCCCCCCCCCTTTGTACTCCTTAACGAGCTTCAAACGTTTCTCGAACGCGTCGCAGGCGGCACGCACGGACTGCATGGGCATTTCGTCCCAGATTTTGAGAATTACCGTCTTGAAATGATCCAAAGTGCTGACCTTGTATTCGTTCAGCTTCGCCATCATATAGGACCAAACAAAAAAGTCGAGAGGATTCAAGTCCGGGGAGCTGGGAGGCCACAAAGTTTTGTCCAGAAAGTCGGTTAAATTGTCCCGACACCAGGCTTGAACCACATTTGCCGTATGGGCTGGTGCACCGTCCTGCTGGAACACGTAGTGCTCATCGCCGTAGAGGCTTCGGAGACTGGGGGCAACAACCTTTTCCAAAACCTCAGTTTTGTAGTACGCCGCGTTGATTTTGACGTTTTTTTCAATAAACACCAAGGGTAGCTTACCACGTTTGCATACTGCCCCCCAAACCATCACCGACGCGGCACTTTGGAACCGAGGGATGTTTATATTGGATTCAGGAATGCTGTCCCTCGATGGCGCCCACACCCGGTCATTTTGCACATTGTGCGGCTGCTGCAGCACGAACAGTTTCTCGTCCGAAAAAACAAACTCCTGACCAGCGTGCCGAGAGAGGATCCTCTTAGCTCGATCCAACCGCTTTTTGCTGGTAGCCTCCGAAACGCCATGGACCTTACGTTTTTTGTAAGGCCTGAAACCAAGGTCCTTGGTGAGTATGGTGTGAGCGGTTCCAATGGAAACGTTGAGATCTGCAGCCGTTTTCCGGATTGAGCGGTTCTTTTTGCGCCGAATTCGTTCCCTCACGATCTTGATGACCCGTGGCGTCCTCGCTGAACGCGGCCGACCGGATCTCGCACGGTCATTGGTCGAGGACGTCTCCCGGTATCGCCTGATGGTCGTGTAGACAAAGTTCCGCTTGACCCCATGCGATTTCAGCAGCCGGAATATATCGCCGGGTCGCTCACCGTTCAAAAAACGCTTAATTACGAAGTCCCGATACTCTTTCATCGCGCGTAACAAACAAACAACAACTAACAGAATGTCAACACCGCGCACATTCGGTAGCGTATGAATGAAGCTAAAGCTGACACCAATACCAATGCAGAATATGTACATGGCGCATACCTACGCAATGATGAAAACTTGTATTCGAACTTATTGAACACCGTGTAAAACACAAGTATAAATAGACCAAAAAATGACAGCACAAAAGTTGTTCGTGCCATTTCTCCAGCTCAGCTCACAACGACCAGTTCATTATATATCTGCTGAGGGGCTATTCATAAACCACGTAGACTTTTCTGGGGGGAGGGGGGGGTTTGACCAAAGTCTACGGTCCATACAAAATTTCAAAAAATTGTATGGAGAAAAGTCTACGAGGGGGGGGGGGGGGGGGGTCTGAGATTTTCAAAAATGAGTCTACGTGGTTTATGAACAGGCCCTGATTAATGTGAATAAAAATAATTCTTTTTTTTCAACTGTAAGTTTTAATTTTCTTGGGTGTTCATTCAAATTATAATTATCTTATAACAAATCTACAATGATTGAACTAAGCACCACATATCTATGAACACACAACTAATCCAATCTAACTACAGCTCACTTTGGTGGTGTACACTGGACCAGTTCTGGATAATTGCAATAGCTGTGCGGTTGACTCCAGTGGAGTCCCACTGGACAATTCTGCTCCAGTTTGTTTCCTTCGAACGTACAGATGTAGTACTTGGTACAGTCGGCATGGGGGAAGTAGACCTGGTGATGCGGATCGTATATTTCTGGACACTGATCACTTTCAGTGGGATTGGTTGACGGGGCTGCCGTTGTGGTCGGTGTGGCAGGCTCCGCACTAGTAGCCTCTGATTGCTGAGTACATACTACGTTCGGATCACACACTTTGATAGCGTCATTCCAGAAGGTGTCGCTCGGGCAACTCAGCTCCACCAGATTACCCCAGTGACAGGTTAAGAACTTGCTGCAGTCTGTTGGATGTGGCAAAAAGATTTGATGGTTTGGGTCGTTCACAGCTGGACAGTTTTCGTTTGGTGCAGTGGTAGCGGGAGCAGGAGTTGAAGGTACTAGTGTGGGATACAAACATCCAGCTTGCTCTGGGTAGTCACAGTTCGAAAGTTGTTGATTCCAGTGCAGGTTTGGTGGACAGTTTTGTTCAACGGCGACTCCGCCCCCAATGCAGATGTAGTACTTGGAACAGTCAGCATGTGGAAGAAAAACCTGGTGGTTTGGATCGTAGAAATCTGGACACTGTTCGCTTGGCGAGGGATTGGTTGATGGTGCTGCCGTAGTACTGGATGTGGTCGATAGTTCGGTAGTTGTAGCAGCAGGCTCCGCAGTTGTAGGAACGGTGGTTGACGTAGGTTCTGGCTGTGAGGAACAGATTACGTGTTCTTGAAAATCACACGCTTTGATAGCGTCATTCCAGAAAGTAGCACTCGGACAACTAAGCTCCACCAGATTACCCCAGTGACAGGTTAGGAACTTACTGCAGTCTGTTGGGTGTGGAAAATAGATTTGGTGGTTTGGATCGTTCACAGCTGGACAGTTTCCAGTTGATGCAGTAGTAGAAGTGGTAGTGGGAGTAGGAGTTGAAGGTTCGGATGTAACAGTTGTGGTTGGAACAGAAGTTGTTGTTGTGGTCGGTGCTAGAGTGGGATCAGTCGTCGGGTTGACTGACATACATCCAGCTTGCTCTGGGTAGTCACAGATCGAAAGTTGTTGATTCCAGTGTAGGTTTGGTGGACAGTTTTGCTCGACGGCTACTCCTCCCCAAGTGCAAATGTAGTACTTAGAGCAGTCAGTATGGGGTAGGAAAACCTGGTTGTTTGGATCGTAGAAATCCGGACACTGTCCATTTGGCGAGGGATTGGTTGATGGTGCTGCTGTAGTACTGGTTGTGGTTGCTAGTTCCGTAGTTGTAGTGGCAGGCTCTGCCGTTGTTGGCGCCACAGATGTAGGTTCTGGATGAGCGGAACAGACTACATGTTCTTGAAGATCACACGCTTTAATAGCGTCATTCCAGAATGTAGCACTCGGACAACTCAATTCCAGTAAATTACCCCAGTGACAGGTGAGAAACTTACTACAGTCTGTTGGGTGTGGAAAGTAGATGCCCGTTTCTGTTTCACCTGATTGTGGACAGCTAGGCTCTGCCACCACGAGGCTCGTTATGCAAATTGCTAGAGCCAACCGAGCTGATTCTGCTGAAATATTAAAACTAGATTAAAATCTTCCTATCAAACTAATATGTAGTGATTCAACCTTTCATTTTGAGACAATACTATGAAACTCTAACTTCCTTTCACTTCGTCTTCAGATCGTAAACTAATCTGTAAACCTTCATGATTAACCTTTTATAGGTAGACTCTTGTATTCTTCAGCCTCAACTTATTGAAAATCAGATAAGCGAATAAACGCTAACATAAGGAATCTCCCATTTTCAGCCAAGTGCTTCTTATCCACAAATCAATGAAATACTCTTATAGTGACAAATACTTCAAGGAGTAATTGAATGTTCAAGTAGGTTTCGTTCAAGTGCCGACACCCTAATCCAAACGCCTCTTGTTGCATGTTATATTATCTGTTACGAGGCACCGTGGCTTTTACACTTGCCATGGGAACTAGAACATTTTTCGACTTCCCATAAAGAGTGAACCTCTCATCATCCTAAATGACAAAATTGCAGCCCGAACCCGAAAAATTCTTTTACAATGGAGCACCAGCTGGAAAGGTCACATCTGGCGGAAAATTCGTCTAAATCGGATTGTTTTATATGGAGTGCAATGAGAAACAAAAGCAATGCACAATGGAAGAAACGCAGCGTGATGAACCATTATCAGACTATGGAATCGAAAGTTCTGCCTATTCGTTCAAAAACTCTACTTTTTTCAAACGATTTTAAACGTATTTAAACAATTCACCTATGATTTGAAATCAAGTTTAATCTACTGCTAAAGATGCTATTCTATCTATGAACCAAAATTTATCTACAATCGTTAGTTTTTTGGCTTTATTAGCCTCTAGAAGATTCTCAGCACGATGTGAGGGAAGTTCATACGAATGCTATTTTACTCCAAAATGAGAATATAACTCTCAAAACGGAAATCAAAGTAGGAGATACAATGCTGCAAGAAGATCTATAACATCTGCCTAATGATAACTAGGGGAAATCGTTCTTCAAAATTTCGCCCAGTATCAACCAGCTTTCAGTAAGGTTTTCAGGCGTTGTTGATTGACAGGTTGTATGGTTCATACACACTTAAATTCGATTTTGCTGTTCGGTAAAAAAATTGACGAAACATTTCGGTAAACATACATCTTACCGATTTTTCGGTAAACATAAAAAATGTTACCGTAATTTTGTAACACTTTACCGAACGATCTGTAATGTTGAATTTTATTTACCGAATACGGTAGAAAAAATACAATCCATACGGTAAAAATAAACAATCACTGAATACGGTAAGAACTTTACCGAACAAAACGTAAAACGAACTCTGAATAACCGAAGCCCGGTAAAGTATCATTAACTGTCAAACTGTCAGCCATTTTCTATGAAACCTCGTGGTTCCAGTGATCGGTTGTCCAGAAGGTGGTTTGGATATTGATTAATTTTAATTATTCCATGTATGTATGTAGAAAATAAACCAGCGTTAATTAGAGCTTTCATCCGGCTAGCTATAAATATTTCAAATGTGCTGATTACACGCTAAACAATCAAAAGGTTCGATGTAAAAAGGGATTATTATTCTAAATGATACACATGCAAAATATATTTGCAGCATTGTATCCATCTACAGGTAGAACACAACTTCACTGACCAGCATCCGATGCAGTCGACACGCATCGTTCGTAGTATTTCGTTGACTGCGCCATATGCTGGAAAGACCTCACAGTCCCGGTCGGAATAACAACAAATATAGTTTTGTTTAATCTATTCAATATAATAACAACAAATATAGTTTTGTTTAATCTATTCAATTAACCAATAATCCAAATATTTTGGTGTTAAACGATACAAACAAAAACAAAATACCGAAACGGTTCGGTACCAGACTACACAAATTACCGAACTGTACGGTAATTTTTGACAGATCATCAAATCTTCCATTACCGAACTGTACGGTAGTTTTTGACAGTTCATCAAAAAATTTGAATACCGAACGTTCGGTAATTGATTTAATTACCGAACAGATTACCGAACGTTCAGCTGTTGAAAGTTCGGTAAAAAATTACCGAATACTGTAAAATTTTCTAAGTGTGTAGAGAAACAAAATTTAATGTTCAAACGTATAAAAATCTCAGTTATTTTTTTTTTTTTTTAAGAAAAAAGTATTAATAAAATAATGGGGGAATCCTTGTAAAGTTCTGGGAGGTTAAAATAACAAAAAAAAAAAAACAAAATTAATTATTACTTTTTTGCTTTTTTTTTTACAATGTGTGGGATTGTTGTTTATTATCATTATCATCTTTTATCTTCTCTTTTTTTTATCAATAATCTCTCTGAATAAACCGAAAAAGAATTTTTCAAGAGCGCCATCAACGACGTTTAACCTCTTTTTTGCGTTACCTGGATTCCTTCAATACTGATATATTTTTTCTGCATCAACCCAACATTTTGGGTTCACACACGTTCCTTTTTTTTTTGCTCCGGAGTGAAGCCAAATTGCACTTCGGGATTCTCGTCGGAGCTAGAATCTAAAAAAAAAGAATGCAAAAGTTATTGCTTCAAATATTGGATTAATTAGAAAAATAATTTCGTTTTCGCTTAGAAAAATATGGCGACCGCGTTGCTTCATTGTTGAAAATTTATTCAATTTTGGGTAAATAATAACGTCCAATAATGACAAATGAACATTACCCAAATATCAGTAAAAATGACTGTTAATTATCGTTTAATTTTACCGATATTTTGGGTATTGTCAACAATAACCAATTTTAGGTAAAATAAATACCTAATTTTAGGTATTCTCATCTTAGCGTGTGCAGTTCTTTAAGGGTCACCCACAATTGATACGCTGCGGATGCGTTGACGTAAATTTGACAGAAAACCTATGGGAAACGTTCAGTAAGTTTCAGTAAATATCATACACTGAGAAAAATTTTGTAGTAAAAACTACCATTTTACCCGACTATGCCTTTTTTCAAAACTACCATGAAATTTCAGTCGAATTTACTACGTTTATGGTACAGCCTTCAACATTTGTGGTTTATTTGACAGACCTCATATTGATGTCAACCGCACTATGGTTGATCTAGTCACAGGCATAGTAAAATCAAACACATTTATAGTCAGGTGAAAGGTATTTGCGCTTAATTTAACCCTCGAAATAGTAGTTTCTAATGCGGTTTTTTTTTTGCGTGTGCCTGTCAAACCTCTCCCATTTTCGCGTACTAAAGCGGTGAAAGCCGTTTAAAATAACTAGAAAATGAGAAGAAAGATTAGTAATTTCCATTTAATTCCAACTACCTTTATTGCTTATCTTGACAGACACGCGTATTTCGTCTACAATGTGTGTACAGTCTCTTGAAGCGCTTCCACAGGTTGAAATAATTCATATAGACACATTTAGTAGCCCACCAATTATGTTGCATACACGGTAAGCTTCCATTACCCATTAATGGGTACAATTTATTATTATTGTTATTCCTCCTGTGGATTTTTTACACATTTTACTGAAAAACGGCGTCTACCCATTTAAATGGGTAGACGCAGTTTTACGGTAAAATGGGTAAAAATGTCCACAGGAGGAATAACAATAATAATAAATCGTACCCATTAATGGGTAAAGGAAGCTCACCGTGTAGAATAGAAGAATTCTTTTTTCATTCTTATATCGTTCAACTTCAACTTATTCCTATTGGAATTTCATGTTTTTTTTTTTTAATTTTTCAAAAAAAATGATTGTGTGGTTTTGATAGTTATTATATTTGTTTTTAGATATTTTTTTTTTTTTTTTGGGTGGGTGGAGCAAGCAAAACCATTTCGTCGGGGGGGGGACCAAAAGAGATTAGGGGGGGGGAGCGCTGCTATTTCAGAAGCGCTGCAGCGCTCTCATTTTAGTTTAGCCACCCTTCTCCACATCGGTCGTTGCTATAGCGGTGATCAATTTAGTTACCCTATTCCGTACCGGTAGAAAAGTACACAGAGAGGAATTTGACAGTCAATTTTACCCTTATTGGGGGTTATGATGACTATTGCAGTATGGTGATTTTGAACCGACTATGATCATGGTCAAAACGACCATTAAAAATAGTTGATCCAACATTTGCCATAATGTCGGAATAGTCCTTGTTACCATGATCATAGTCAAAAATGCCATGAACGTGATGAATTCGACCATTTTCATAATTATTGTAATCATTATATGCGATAGTCATCTTGACCATGATTTAATTGTCGGTACAACGATGAAATTTTTCTCAGAGTAGAAGTAAACATTTTGACAACATTGGTTCTTGAACGTCATCAACATCGTCGCCTTCAAGTGAAAGTCGAAAAGAAGAAATGGAGAAGTTTTCTGTGTTATTCTCAAATTGCAGTGACGATGAACTTGAATTGGTTAGCCAGATGCTGGTCCAGACTCACGCAATGCTACTTGAAACGGAATGCATTCGTGAAAACGAGGGAAGAGACACGAGACGACCTGGTAGACGATTATTTTTCGGATAACCCTACCTACAGTGAGGACCGATTTCGAAGACGTTTCCGGATGAGTCGAAACTTGTTCCTGCGCATCGTGAGAGACGTACAGGCTGCAAATGCCTACTTCGTGCAACGAGCTGATGCTACCGGTAAGCTAGGGCTAACGACATTCCAAAAGTGCACTACGGCGATTCGTCAGTTAGCCTACGGCTCCCCCGCAGACACGATCGACGAATACGGTCGAATTTCAGAGTCAACAGCGCGAATCTGCATGTTGGAGTTCTGCCACACCATTGGTAAGGTGTTTGCAGCACACTACTTGATCCCCAAACCACGACGACGTAAAACGGCTGTTGAATGAAGGCAAGAGACGAGGATTCCCAGGGATGTTGGGTTTGTTGGACTGCTGCCACTGGTAATGGGAAAACTGCCCCACTGCTTGGGCTGGCCAGACTTTAATGAAGAGTGGCGCAGCAGATGTACCAACGCCCGTGGGTTCAGCCTTCTGGAAGCGCTGGTAAAGTTAGAGATTCAGCTGGTCAATGAAGGTACCGTCAGCACTTTTCGCAGAGATGGTCGTGAGTCCATTATCGACGTTACTTTTTGCAGTCCATCGCTGATGAGAAACATGAATTGGAGAGTAAGCGAGGAGTACACAAAAAGCGATCATCAGGCGATCAGGTACACAATCGGCAAAGGAAACTCAGTATCAGTACGACGGATGAATACGAGCGGACGAAACTGGAAGGCAAAGGAGTTCGATAGCGACCTCTTTACAGAAGCACTGCGTGTAGGAAGTGCCCCCTCGGACGCGGAAGAGCTGACAACATGGTTGACTGCGGCATGTGATACCACCATGCCGAGGAAGTTGAAGCCAAGAAATGAACGGCGCCCAGTATACTGGTGGAACGAGGCACTCAGTAACCTTCGAGCTAGTTGTCTCAAAGCCAGAAGGCGAGTTCAGCGAGCAAAAACGGATGCGGTTAGAGAAGAGCGTAGGGTAGCATTCCGGGCGGCCAGAACCGCATTGAAACGAGAAATACGGAGAAGCAAGTCCAGCTGTTTCGTAGAACTGTGCCGAGATGTCGATGCAAATCCCTGGGGCAACGCTTACCGAATAGTGTTGGCAAAGTTTAAGGGTCAAGTGACACCGGTTGAAAGATGCCCGGATAAGCTGAAGATGATCGTGGATGGTCTCTTCCCGCAGCACGAACCTACGGCATGGCCACCGACACCGTACGGCAATGAAGTTGCAGCAGCAACTGGTGGTACACGAGTCTCCAACGATGAGCTCTTGTCAGTGGCAAAAGGGCTGAAGGTGAACAAAGCTCCGGGTCCGGATGGAATTCCCAACGTGGCATTAAAAGCGGCGCTACAGAGG
This sequence comes from Aedes koreicus, assembly GCA_024533555.2. NCBI lineage: Eukaryota > Metazoa > Arthropoda > Insecta > Diptera > Culicidae > Aedes > Aedes koreicus. The sequence continues at coordinate 149,326 of JAHHFK020003352.1, forward strand.
TATCCCGACACGTTTAGGAATGTGTTGCAGAATTGTCTAGAAGAGGGGAGATTTCCAGACAGGTGGCAGATTCAGAAGCTGGTGCTACTGCCAAAGCCAGGAAAGACGCCAGGGGATCCAGCATCGTATCGACCCATATGCTTGTTGGATATACTTGGCAAGCTTTTGGAAAAGATCATCCTAAACAGGTTGATAAAGTGCACTGAGAGCGAGCATGGCTTGTCATCAAACCAATTCGGGTTCCGGAAAGGAAGGTCAACGGTGGATGCAATTCGGATTGTCGTCGACAGTGCTTATAAGGCACTCAAGCAGCAGAGGAGAGGTAATCGATGTTGTGCGGTGATAATGATAGACGTCAAGAATGCCTTTAACAGCGCTAGCTGGGAAGCCATCGCCGAAGCGCTACACAGAATCAGGGTTCCTGACTATCTGTGCAAGATTTTGAGTAGCCACTTCCAGAACCGGGTTTTGCTGTACGATACATAAATGGGCCAGAAGTCGATTAGGATCACGGCGGGAGTGTCACAAGGGTCGATCCTGGGACCGACGCTTTGGAACGCAATGTATAATGGGGTGTTAACACTGAAGTTGCCAACGGGAGTCAAGATCGTTTGCAGACGATATTGTTCTGACAGTTTCAGGCGAGATGATAGAGGAAGTAGAGATGTTGGCGACCGAAGCGATTGACACGGTCGAGAACTGGATGCGCGAAGCTAAATTGCAGATAGCACACCATAAAACGGAGCTGCTAGTGGTCAGCAATTGCAAAGCGGTGCAACGGGCGGAAATCGTCGTGGGAGGGCATGTCATAGCCTCGAAGCGAGCACTGAAGTACTTGGGAGTGATGATCGACGACCGGCTGAACTTCAACAGCCACGTCGATTATGCCTGCGAAAAAGCGGCAAAGGCTATTAACGCGATAGCCAGAATCATGCCGAATAGCAACGGACCTACCAGTAGTAAGCGACGTCTACTAGCTAGCGTTTCCTCTTCAATACTGAGGTACGGTGGGCCAGCCTGGATTTCAGCGTTGGAAAGCAAGAAGAATCGTGTTAAGTTAAACAGAGCGTATCGTCTCATGGCCATGCGAGTTGCGAGCGCATACAGGACCATCTCTTTGGAAGCAGTATGTGTTATCGCCGGAATGATTCCTATCGACATTATCCTGGTCGAGGACAGTGAGTGCTACACGAGGAAGGAAACCAAAGGGGTTCGAAAGATCGTGCATGCGACATCGATAGAGAAATGGCAGCAGGAGTGGAACACGGCGAGAAACGGTAGGTGGACACACCGGCTTATACCAGTTCTGTCGTCTTGGACAAACAGAAAACATGGCGAAATTAACTTTCACTTGACGCAGTTCCTGTCTGGTCATGGATGCTTCAGAAAGTATCTGCATCGGTTCGGACACGCAACGTCACCCGTCTGTCTAGTGTGTGGAAACGCAGAAGAAACAGCGGAGCACGTGATCTTCGATTGCCCAAGGTTTGAGGAAGTTCGAAGGGAGATGCCGGTGCTTAATACGGAGAACATCATCGAGGAAATGTGTCGTGAGGAGAGCACCTGGAATGCCGTTAATAGCGTAGTGACGCAAATTATGACTGAGTTGCAGCGCGAATGGAGGGAACATCAGCGGTCAAGCAGCGTCGGTGTCCCACGAGGGTGACTGTGAAGGAGGGCACGTTATGACGGCCAGCTACTCCATATCGGTACACGTCTCGATGGGCACATAAAGCAAATAACAAAATAACGTCGGCAAGAGTCAATACAACAGAGAAGTGCATGAGCACAGCCACCCCCTGAAGTAGTCGCTTCATCGTGGTCCCGGGGGGAGAAGGCAAAGAGAAATAAGGAATGTTTTTTAGTGGTTAGGCACGACGGAAGCGAGTCCCATTACCGCTTGAGTGAGTCCCACACAGTGCCAATAACACTACAGGCCAGGGTTTTGACGCTTTTTTCCAACTTAATAAAAAAAAAAAAAAAAAAAAAAAAAAAAAAAAAACCCCACACACACATACAAAACACCTGGGGAAATCGGCGGTGTTGGGGGAAATATTGCAATTATCTGGAGGGATGTGCCACTAGGCCACGGCGGCGGGTAGATGCTGGTAGACCATCGTTTTATTTTTTTTGCAGGCGCGGATAATATATATATATTTATTTTTTTTATTTAGGTCGAGGAGCGAAGTTTACCGTGTGGTGGTTTAGATACTTGGTTTGCCAGCGGAAGTCACTGAATTTTTTAAAGGTAATAAATTACTATAGATGTTCTTCTTTGCTATGTTAACGGTGTTTATTGTGAATATTTCAGATCTGCCGAGCATTTTTGCCATTCCCGCAGAAGAGCTGCTGAACGCGATAGCTTCAAAAAGTGATGAAGTTTTTATGATGTTACAAATAAAACCTCTTTTATTCACACATTTCGTTTTATTACTTGAAAAGTACAAAAATACTAAACTTTTTATGAAAAAATAAAATCCATGCATCTTTACACATAAAACATTAAAAAAACCCCATTTGATTTTTGCTAGGACAGGTTAATGCAATCCATGTACACTATAATTAATATCTATTCAGCTCTTCTACTTAAAGACTATATATTTATTGCACATATGGTTAATTGACCACATTTAATAATAAAATAAGTGCCGCACTAATACAGAGCAATAACTTTGCACTTTACCCAAATCTATAGGTGATTGCACTTGAATATAAGGTGCATTGTTTTTTGAGTGTATATTAATCTCATCACTTTGCCATTCATCCTACTTGAAATAAAACGATATACACGTGACAGAATTAGTTAGTAATGTTTGTTGTAGTTATTTAACGTAAGCAAACATTATTAGAAAACGAAACCGATCCTTCAACTGCCCAATTGTTTGAATCATCGTAGGATGAATTTAGGAACAATGAGATTAATATGGGGGCAGTAACCCTATAATATATTATAACCCTCCTGCATGAAGAACCGAAGCTAAGGGGTGAGTTTTAATTATGGGGTTAAAAAGGTTTTGAAGGTTTGTACCAGAGAAATTCACTTCATCACTGCGAAAAAAATGCAGTTATCCAGTAAACTTTGGTATCGGTATTGCTTGCATACACCCCTGTTCGAACTCGCTAGTGAATATCTGGCAATTACGGTAGGCTGGGCACTTAAGTAAAAAAAAAAGTAAGACGATGAACCAATATATGCGACTTGTGGAATCTTCTCAGACAACGTGACTGCCGACTAGCAGTCATGGAACGAGTGGAATGAAAACGTTTTTTAACAGCACAGGACATTCCATCCTCCTCCTGGGCGGAATGGTATGGCATAAATGTTGGCCTAGAGTCGCAAAAAACAGTTGCATTCCTAAATTAGAACAATGACATATTTACGCAGTTTTGCATAACGCAAGAAAAAAAACATTTGATCACTTCTGATAGGCTAAATGCCTAAATGACGCGTACGAGCACGCGAAGACACCTTAGGCAAGAAAAAAATGAACTGGACATTTTAGTTCTTTTTTAACCCAGCTCAAAATGCAGTGCCAAATTTGGATGACTTTAGCGCTTTTAGCTATTTTGATCTTAGACTTGACACAGTCTCTAAACAGTAACTTTATTGAGAGGAAAATCCCGCGACGCAAACCAAGACTGCCAAGATGGAAACCAACAACCACTCCAACAACGACTTCAACGACCACCACCAGTACAACAACAACAACAACAACAACGACGACTACTACAACCACTACTCCTGCGCCGGAAACAACAACTACCCGCGCCAGAAAAAGAACACATGGAACACCGATTCGTTTCGTAAAGCATCGCCCCAGCCGCCCACCAACGCCGTCGCATCGTCCGAGTCGACGACCTTTAGAAGGGCGTCCTAATCGTCGACCACATGTGGATCGTCCACCCTTTGATGGCCGTCCAAATCGTCTACCAATTAGAAACCCCGAAGAAAGACCTAGGCCGTTCCCCTTGCCAATAGTATTTCCATTCAGACAAGCTCGTATCAACTAGCACTATGTAGTGGGAGACTGGAGTTATTTTTGCTGTTTACAACTGTTTGAATCATTCATCATCAATTTATCGCTTAGAGTCAATTCAGCTTTCAAATTTACAAGAAATATTTTCTCATAGCTTTATTTGTCTGGACCCTTCTGAATGATGGGAGTTTTTGATTGCCTCATTCGAAAAGTTTAAACAACAACTGAAATTATATCATGGCACAATACTTGAAGATTATTATTTTATTTAACATGGTTTTATTCTGCCAAGTTTTAAAACAAAATTAGTAGTCGTTTTACCTTATTTTCCAAAATATCAGTAGGAAGCTCATTCTTAAGTGCACGTCTTTTTTATGTCAATTAAATTCTTATGAGAAATAAAACGTCAGAATTTTACAAGCAAGTTTATTTCATTCATTCGTTTCATTCAATTCAAGAATAATTTACCCAGCGCTAAGTACTTCCTATTGAAATTTTATACAGCATCGGTCAAAGTGCGGAAACTTATCCAATGTAATCCCGCTTTTTAGCGAAACTGGGTTAAATTTCGAAATAAAGTACTCTGCACTGGGTAAATGATTCTTTTCGTGTTCAATTATAATTACCCGATGACCGAAACTATAGTTCTAGCTTTTTTTTTAGATGGAAACCTCCCTTCTTGGAACAGATTTTTTAGTATGAGAAAATAATAAATTATTCAAATTCTCAAAAACTAATAATTTGTTCGCAAGGCGACTTAAAGATACACAAAAATCATCCCGTTTCCCTGGTTCAAAAAGTATACTGATAAATACCTTTGTTTTTCAGCAATCGAGTAAAAATGAAAAATCTTACATTTCGAGTCGGTCGCCCCCTACATGTGACTGCAATCAGAATCGATTGTAAATTGTTGAATGCTATTATATTTTTGGCTCCTACTCATGACCAATTATATTCACATGGATAAACAGGTCTTATCATAAAAGTTGAAAAGGCACGTTTACCAAGGCGTAACAACAAAATGCAAACACGAGAGCCGTGGACTCTAGGTACAGACAGTTAAATACCTTGCATGCCTAACAGGGTTGAGTTCAATTCAATTTAGTTCCTAATTACCGAGGATTGGATTTTAAGATATTGTTTAAAAAAAATCTAAATGCCTTGATAAAATAGTCTGACAGCAACCATTCTTCTACTCAACAAATGTTCAAATCCACTTTTCGATGTCCAGTGAAGCCCACCACCTCCAATCCAGTAAGCTTAACTTTATCATCCCTCATATCATAAATGACAACCGCACACTTTTGAGTTCCGACCGTTCCAACCGTTGACCATTCAAGATTGCCTACATTTGATAGCACAACCCAAAAGAGGAATGTTCTTTCTCAATTCAAACGATGCCATCCCAGATATTTCCAAGTATTGTTATTAGTAATTTTGCACATCCAGTAAAAATATACACCGGTTTCCGACCTATCGCCTTTTACCCTTGCCCTTTTTGTGGGATTGCCCACCGCCACTGGAACCTGCGGTGGCATGAACCTGCGCCACCGGTTCCGCTGGTTTGCCCTGCCTGGTCTTCAACTGGGGAATCGTTTTGCCCAGATAGGCCAGTAAGCTATCCCTGCTCGGAAACTCCTGCTTAATGGGACTTCCATCGTTGTTTTTCAACTGGACACGAATCCGTCCACGGTGTGTAAGTTCCTACAAAACGACCACGTCCCACTTTATTCACATACAAAAGAAAACACGCGCAAAGCCGTCCACCTACCTTGCTCTTCTCCCGCGAGTACAGTTTATTTTCCACAATCACGTTCAGGTTTAGCACATGCAACACGTCCCGAATCTCCTGGTAGGACGGGTTCTCAACGCACTGGTCCTTGGGAATGCGACGGCCCTCTTGGCGGGTTTTCTTCTTGTTGATGTACGCTGGATAAATGCAGACCCATCTTTCGCGGTCCGTGTGCTGAAATGAGGAGTCCCATGGGCGCATCGGTGCTTGTGCAGCTGCCATTTTACGACGGAAATTTCGGAACTTTCACTATATTCCTATCTAATTACGGATTGATCGTGGATTGATGGGAGCCAAAACAAAAATATTTTACACGTTTGAGCTCAACTGTCAAAACATTCCACTTCGCATCAGCTGCCCTATCAGCAATAACTTCAGGCGATGTATTTCGATGAATTATAAAAATGGATTATTAGGGTGGCCCTTGCATTTGTGGTGGCATAACATAAAACAAAAACGTTTTCCCGATTTCTTTTATTAAATAAATAATATTATCGTTTCAGTTGAAAACCAAATTCGATTCATACGTCGTACCTAATGTCGGAAGTAGCGCGCTGTACAGCACATCAGATGGGCCACTACTTCCGACATTAGGTATAAGTTACAGAACGAAGGTAAAATCGATTGTCAAAAGTCGATAAATTTTGGTTTCAACTGAAACCATAACATTAAATTATTTAAGGCTTCCCAAGTAACCACAAGCATTATATTATTGCACTTATTCAACCCAAAATCAACATCATTGATGCGGGATCGCATTTATGCGACAGTTGTCAAGTAATGAAGCGTTAGATTTGATTTAAGAATGTTGTGATGCATTACCAATGCAATAATTCTACTTTCGCAATGTTTTATGGCATTACAAAAAATATAACTTTAGTTCGTTTTTTGTGGGGCCCTTTTCCGTTTTATTCCATTTTCTATGTTGCACTTGTGTTATTTTTTTTCCTCTTTTTTTCTTGGGGGTTGTTTGGGGTGGTTGTTTTGGAGTTGTTTTGGGTTTGTGTTCGGTTTATTTTTAGTTGAAATAAATATAAAAAAAAAAATTTAATCATACACGTACGCACCGCGTCAATTCTTCGTTTGGGGTTATGGGTCAAACACAATGAGAACGGTAGAACGGCAAAACGGAAACGGAAAATTTTCCAATGCATGGAATGTAACGTATGCGCCCACAATGACAGCGCAACGGTTAAAACGGTATAGTACTAAAATGCGTTTTTTTCCAAAAATTTGGAAAAAAAAACGGAACGACAAAGCGGCAAAGCTGAATTGAAACATTGAGCGTATGTAAATACAGAGATGCTACCTCCGTTGATTTGTCAGTAAATATTTTATATCCCGCATAATCACAAACCATTCCTGGACCATTTCCCTTATTGTTGACGACCGTTTCCGTTATTGTTACTTCATTTGCCCTTATATTTGACAACTATAAACTAACAATCTCCTATATAGTTTTAACAATATTTCAGAAGGTAAAAGGCCAAATAACAATATGCTGAATAGGCGGTTAAGTTCAGTTACCATAAAAAATGGCAATTTTCACGAACAATTTTTTTGCTGCAGTCTATGCCAAAAAGTTGGTATATATTCCAGATCGAGTGCAGGCAATAAAAAACCTCTCAATGACAATATGGCATACATTAACAATATGTGTTAATGTAGAGGTTATATGGTGAAAACAAGATTAAACTATTTGATAACAATAACATAACATGTGATTATATATCTTACATTTGAAATGAAGTTTTGACTGTATAGCAAATTGTTTTTCGTTATGCGGGATTGTATTTGTTTTTAATTTAACATGGCATTTTATACTGTATATGTTTTAAATTTCACCTGGCATCCCTGTGTAAAAAAATCCCAGTATTGGAAAGCATCGGAGGTGCTGTTTAATAACACAAAGATCTGTTTGGAAAATGTCGAGTAAATACCGGAAGATGATTATTTCATCTTCCACTTTATTTCTCTGGTGAAAAACACCCTTCACTATACGTGAAAAGCAGCAAGGCCTACCGAAACGTCGTTACCAAAGAACAGATTTGGCTATCTTTGGCAAGCAAAGTAAAGCTGACAAGTAAATAAATTATATTATTCTATGGTTTTTTTTACTAAGTTTTAATCTATTTCTTTCTCTCCTACTTAGTTGAAGATGCTAAGCGAAAGTGGAAGTATCTCCATGAGAGATACGTCAAGGAGTTACGAAATATTCAGAAGTCTTCTACTTCCGGCGCTGGTGCTGGCGGAGTGCATGTTCCAAAATGGAGATTTTTTGAGCTTTCTTTTTTGGCACAGCATTGTAAGATATCGACATTTGACATTTGATATCGCCCACATATGAGAGGGTTCCGAGAATTCAGTACTTCCGAGGAAGTGGCCACTTCCAAACATTTGATATATTAAGTCGGAATCTTAGGCCGTGATGTGCGACGTGCGAGAAAGTGGCCTCTTTTTAGATCTGATGTGATCTAAATTCTTGCACCGCGTCTTCATGTATCATGCAGCACAATGATTTAAATTTTTGCATCTGCAAGAAAATTGATTCAAATGATGCATGTTTCAGATCACTTTTTTGGCTTTATCTGTTTTCTGTAGTAGTGCTGGGAACATTGCTATAGATAAAAAAGAATCGGATTTATCTGTCAAAGGAAGTCAATCGTGTAAACATACGTTCTGAGTGAAGAAGGAATTGGTCCGATTAAATTATCATCCCAGTATGAAGGCCACAGGGGAGATTTTAGTTTCCGGTTTTATCGAGTTGAATCACGCGGAGCAGAAAAAGGAAGACAGTGCCGGATTTCGAGGTTCCCCTACCGGAGGTGTTGCAGGGTTTTATTCTGATTTTGGAGTGGGTGTAGAGAGGCGAAGTGGGTTATACTTTGATGAATAATTATGCTTATTTTTTACTTTTAGACAATGAACGAAATGAGCTTTCGCAAGAAGGTAGCTGTTCGAGGGTTGACGCAAGCGAGAGCTTTACATTTGGTTGGCTAACGATGAAAAGGAACCGTCAGTTAAGTTCCTGGTTGAAGAAATCATAATAGGGGTGCTGAAGTGAACTGGAAGTTGTCTTCGTGTATCTCAACCCAGTTGTCAAGTTTACCAAGCAACCACATTTGGTAGTAATTAAAGAGCTCCTGATTCAGCTTTTTGGTGTCCCAAATCACCATACAAAAGAAAAAACAACCATTCATTTACACGATCGGTTCCATCCAGCCAAATATCGACAGCTGATTTGGAAAGCCAAAGATAAATATCTGCACAAGCAGAAGCAGAAACTGAATTTAATGCATCGAAAAAGACCCACGATTTTGTCAAATCTACCTCGTAGTTGTTTTTCTTTTTGTTAATCTTGAATCGCTTTTTAAACGAGTCTAGCGAACTCCTTTCGCCCTTCATTGACATGCCTGAATTACGGCGATGTTTCTTTCCGTTGGTCGAATCTTTCTCGGAGAAGCGGAGATGGTCATACGATCACACATCGTTGGTTCAGAGCTTGACATATCCAAGACAAGCAAGCTCCCACTGCAGTTGCCCCCACTCCTCCACGGCTTGCACAATTCGCAGTAAATTGCAGACTTACACTAACTCTAGACAAAATAGTCAAAAGGTCGAAAGTAACATTTGTAAACAATGACTTCTAGCGTATTTTTCTGGGACCTGCTTGCTCCCACAAACAAAATAGCACCAGAAATATGTAGATACAGGGAGTTATTACCTTCCCGTCGGTAGTGGATATAGATGTTAGCAACCCGGCATTTCCAGGAAATTTATGTTTTAAGTCATTGTTTACAATTGTTACTTTCGACCTTTTGACGATTTTGTCTAGAACTGATCAACAGTAGCAAACAAAAACAAACGCATGTGAGGCGATCACATTGTGGGTTACAGAACGGCAAAACGCAACGGCAGAACGGCAACGGTAATTTTAGTACATTGCGAATTGGTCGTTGTTACCGTTTTGCCGTTCTACCGTTCTCATTGTGTTTGACCCATTACTCATGAAATGTGTTCTAATTCTAAATCGTTGTGTTACACGGTAAGAATCAAAAACCCATTAATGGGTAAAATTTCCCCAAAAAGGGAGTCAACCCATTGAATGCGTAGACTCAATTTGCCCATTTATGGGTAAATGATATAAATGTCAAAAAATGGATATTTTACCCATCTCTAAAAATATTTTTTGTGGAAAATGAGTAAAAAATACCCATTATCTGGCATTTGCGCCATGTACTCAATAATGGGTGAATCGAGTTTATGGATACTCTCTTTTTTGTTATATGGGTAAAATTTTACCCATTAATGGGTTTTTGATTCCTAAGGAAAAAACGCAACAACAGTTTTATGAAAATTAAGCTTTATTTCTCATCATAAATAAATTGGATGGGATTCTTACGGCTCGTTTTCAAGTCATGGTCATGTTTCACATGAACTTTGAGCTCCAAAACGTAACCTTGCATAAAAGCATTGTAGCCGGACACTGGACATTTCAGACCTGCAATGTTAAGAATTTGTCTTATACAGTACTTATGTATAACACCGAGTCCTACTTATCCTGCAGCCTCTCGAGCGAGACATTCTGAAACTTCTGAACTTCTGAAAATTGGGCAGAGGTCAATCCGTAGTCAATCCCTTATGAAAAACTGATGAGAGGTAAGATGGGTGGTGGATGGCAGGTGCAAACAAATGAAAAGTTGAAATATTTTCGTTACCCATTCATGGGTAAGAAAATACCCATCTTTTTTTCAATGACAAATTATTCAAATGGATAATATTTTACCCATTTGCGTGTTTTTGTATTTACCCATTTTTTGACAGCTGCATACAGGTAAGAAAAATGGGTGAAATTTTACCCACTAATGGGTTTTTGTTCCTGCCGTGTAGGCACGAAACCCAACCATTATTGTTTGTTTTTCCATGATTTCTTGTTTTTTTTTCTGCCCAATACCATCATTATTCTGAATATTGTGAAATAGTTTTAACCTCATAAATTCTCGACCAAAGTCTACGCTCCATATAACATTTCAAAAAATTTTATGGAGAAAACTCTACTAGGGGGAAGGGGGGGGGGGGGGGGTATGAGATTTTCAAAAATGTCTACCTGGTTTATGAACCGGCCTTAAGCAAGTTTATTAGGTTTGGTTTTTGGCACATGTTAAAAAGTCGTCAACATGAAAAATCACATTTGAAAAATCACGTTGGTGCTCGGTTATGTACAGGTCAGCAATTCCATAGAAATTTTTTTTTTCGTTCTTGTAGAGCCTTTTAACCACTGCGTCCAATTCTTAGGAATATTGTGGTATGACCCAGATTTAATTTAGTGCTAATCAAGTATCTAACCACAACTAACATGTGGTAGACATTGGTAGATGAGGCACACAATCTCAGTTAGGCTCGACTCGTGTTATAAAGCCCAGTACCCTACTGGGATTGCTTTGCCAAACTTCGATAGGCTCAAGTAACCCTTTTCCAAATATTGAGCTTCTTTGATTGAATAGTGCTACACAACTGCAAAGTATGTGTTCGGCTGTTTCATTTTCAAATTGGCAAAAACGACATTCTGATGATTCGATTTTTCCAATTTTGTTTAAGTGATACTTAAACAAGGGCAGCGACCAGTCATCAGACCAGTTATTACCCTTAGATCCCTTTTCCCCAAATTTAATAGAGCCCGAGCCTTTGCTGCACTGGGTTTTATGAATCCAGTTTACCATGTTTGGTCGTAGACACCATTTTTCCCCAAAATTTTGTTGCAGATCCAAAGGGCATTTGTAGCCTTGGACAAGGCTATTGTCTAGATGGGAGTTCCAGTTAAGCTTTTTGTCCAAAGTAATACCAAGGTATTTAACTTCTTCCGAGAACCGAATTTGATATCCATCTAATGAAGGCTGTGTTAAAGTAAGTTTTTTCCTTTTTGTGAAAGGAACAATAACAGTTTTAGAGGGGTTTATATTTAGGCCCTCATTCCTACACCATTTAAGAGTAATATTGAGTGAAGTTTGTAACCGGATTGAAATCGTGTCATCAAACTTTCCACGAACCACAATGGCCACATCATTTGCGTATCCTATCACTTCAAAACCTTGATCGGCTAGTTTTTAAGGAGTTCGTCTACTACTAAAGACCATAGTAATGGTGACAATACACCACCTTGAGGACAACCCTTTATTGATCTTATAGACCTCCGAGATCAGTAGAAATTTCTCGATCTTTCAACATAGCCATTATCCATTCGATAACGTGTTCATCCAAGCCCCTTGCTACCATTACTGTGCGTATGGAGTTAAAGGATGCATTATCAAAAGCTCCCTGAATATCAAAAAAAGCTACCACGGCTATTTCTTTGGCCTGAAGCGATTTCTCTGTTTTACTTACCAGCGATTGTTATGCCGTGATCGTAGATTTACCTGCTTGATAAACAAATTGAAATTTGCTAAGAGAGACCTTACTAAACTTGTAGATTTTATAAAGTCATCAACATTTTTTTCCATAGTCTTTAATAGAACAGAGGAAAGGCTTATGGGTCTATAGGCTTTTGCAGTCGTTTTTTGGAACAAAGACAACTCGAACCTGTCTCCATGCTTTAGGTATATAGCGTATAGTAATGCTAGCTCTGAAAATTTCACTTAGGAGTGGGCAGAGTGCTTTTTTTCCTTGTTGAAGTAAAGATGGGAAAATTTAATCTTTCCCGGCGGATTTGAAAAGCTGAAAAGAACCCAATGCCCATTCAATCTTTGACGGTATTAAGATTTCACAAGCTTTTTGATAGGCATCTATAGACCATGCATATCTTCCCAAGTAACCACGAGGCTGTAATAGCATTCATATATAGGGCATATGTATTACGTCTAGTGCATCATTGAAGTTGGATTAAAGCTGAAAAGGGCCCCACTAAGATCGAACCAATGCTATATCTTTTGTAATGCCACAAGACATTGCTAAAGTAGCATTATATTGCATTGGTAATGCATCACTACATTCTTAAGCTAATCTAATGCTTCATTACTTGACAACTGTTGAATTGATGCGATCTCGCATTACCGATGTGGATTTTGGGTTGAATATGTGCAATAATATAATGCTTGTGGTTAATTGGGTTGCCTCATCTAAGTCCGGTTTTTCTTTAAAAAAAAATGGATCGATCCTGGAAAGTGAGTTCTCATAATTTCTTCCAATGTTTCAGTAGAATCTACAGTGAAACCAACAATCAATGTGCAACTAGCGATTTGAAATTGGTTCACTGTTGTAGAACCCCTAGGTCCGAAGTATACCTTGCAGTCTGCACCTTGCAATAATTCTTGCGCTTTTCGGTACCTTCCGGTACTAGTATCTTGATTGTTGTTTTGATTCACTATGTTATTTTGACACAACATTTGAGAATGTGTTGGTGTGAGCTATGTTGTTAGGGGTGAATCATTGAGCTTGGGACCGAGCTTGGGACCGATGTGCTAGTACTGACTGAGCCAAGAAAAATATCGTATTTGTTCGGGACCTACTGGTCTTAGAGTTAGTCTATGTTGAAACTACCATCTTGCTTTTTGAGATTACCAAGACCATTCGAATGATCATTCGAAAGGACTTTATGAAACCTTGCAACTGAGGGAGCGTTATTGATATCTTCGCATGCCCGTCTCCAGTCCTTGCGTTTGGCTAATCTCAATTCTCTATTATATTCAGTTAGGGCCTTTTTGTAATGTACCCAATCGGAAGATAGCTTTGCTCTATTGAACAGTCGTCAAGCTTTCTTCCTCAATTCTGCTAGCCTATCATTCTACCATGAACATTCCTGTTGGAGTTTCTATGTTGGATAGGGCAGCTAGCATGATATGAGAGCATTTTAATAATAATCTCCTCAGAAGTGCTTTCCAATTGTTGTAAAGTTGGATTTGGTTCGCATTTATTTGAATTTTTATTCATTAAGTGAAAACGATAAAGATCCCAGTTAGTTTGCCTTGGGTTTCTATAGTTTGTTACGATTGGGAGTAATCTGGCTTTATAATCAAACCTAATATGCTTGTGATCGGAGAGGGTTTCTTCATCAGAAACATGCCAATTGATATTTTTTCCGACAAGTGATCACTAAAAATTGTTAAATCTAAAACTTCTTGTCGAATGGCATTAATAAATGTGGTAGAGCTCCCTTTATTACATATGTCAATACCGTGCGACGAAATGTAATTCAGGAAATCTTCACCCCTTTTATTTATATCTGTGCTGCCCCAGATTGTATGGTGGGCATTTGCATCACATCCTATGATAAATTGAATGTTTTTCTTCTTGCAGTAATTGACAAATTTTGCGACCGACGAAGGAGGAACGTCTCCAGGAAAATAAGCTGAAGCAATGCATACCTCTATTATTCCCTGTAAAAATTGTTCAAAAAAACAAATCGCTTTATGGAGAAAACTAGCGGATGATCTTGAAAATTTATCTTTCTTTTTTCTGGCTAGATAGAAACAGTTTAAATGAAAAAATGAGATTTACTGATTGATTGAACAGTACCCAATCATGAATAAAATTCGTTGAGCGCACGCTGAAGCACAGAGGAATTAAAATGTCAAAACTTTTCAGTTGATGAATAAAATTTAAAGTGAGTCCGAACTTTCCTGTGGAATACCAGTAACAAATTGCAGTTAATCAAGTAAAGCCTTATCCATTTATCAATGTCAGTTAACCTGTTTTAAAATAAATGGTGCAAAATTATCTGGTAGGTCATTAAATACGTTATTTTATTCTATTTATATATGTATCATTTATTTACAGATAAATTCATGCGGAATGCTTTTCGGTTCCGTTTATTGTCACGTTTATTTTTCAAAGCAATTTTGTGCTGGAACCACAACTCTCCCAAAAATCTTTGAATGAATGTGTTGAAAATATAATCCACAAGTCTTTCGAAGCACAATCTACATGCCGCAAAATCGAAAGAGTTGTAATCAAGGTATGCCTTCAAACGTGCCTTGACGCCTGCTCTCTTTTCATACAGAAATTGCCGAAACTTCAGTTTAAAGCACCACAATGCCACCAATCCAACAGCATACAACATGTTATTCGGGATATGCACGGGACGTGAAGAAATAGATGACTTCAATAATGCAAATGAGTAATCGTCGTTCTCTAGGATATCGTCGTCATGCCGTGCTCGTTGCTCCAATGACCACTGTCTTGGGGAATGCAACCGGACAAAAGCCTATTTAGACAATAATTTAATTTTTATGAATCCCGGCATAATTGTCTGTACTTACCTTACATCCGTTCTACCAGGAACTCGAAAATCTTCAGGAGAGGAGTGGTTGGAGCATATTTTTTTTTACCGTGAAAGCTTGAACTCCCTGCAAGGACAAAATTTTCTGCAGTTCGGGTGACTCGCAGCAAGATACCCAGCGGCTGCATCTAAAATGATTTTTCAAGAGCATTAGGAGTGAATTCATAAAATTGAATGTGGTACTTACAAATCTGCATCCTTGGGAAATCTGTAAAAAGATTTTCCCCGGGTAATACCTTGCCTATTTGCACACCAATGAAATTCACACTTACGGCCCATGTCGTTTCCGATAAACAATGTTTTGCTGATGAATTTTTTTTGACATTTGGGCTACTAAGATGCACGACGGTCGGTGATGTGGATAGGTGGCGATGGCAGTGCCACCACAGTATTGCCAGTTCCAATGATTATGAAATAGCAGTTAAATTTCTTACACACTTTTTCAATACGATTTTTTTCTTGGCTCAGTCAGTACTAGCACATCGGTCCCAAGCTTTATAATGCACCCCTAATAATGAACTCACACTAACACACCTTCAAATATTCTGTCGAAATAACACAGCAAATCAAAATAAAGGCGCAAATATATATAGTTAGGTGCTGGCTTCAAGGTGTACTTCGGACCAAGGGGTTCTACAACAGTGAACCGATTTCAAATCACTAGTTGCATATTGATTGTTGGTTATACCATAGACTAACTCTAAGACCAGTAGGTCCCGAACAAATACGATTTTTTTTTTTTTTGCTCAGTCAGTACTAGCACATCGGTCCCAAGCTCGGTCCCAAGCTTAATAATACGCCCCTCATAAGGAACTCACACGAACACACTCTCAAATATTCTGTCAAAATAACACAGCAAATCAAAACAAAGGCGCAAATATGTAAAGTTAGGTGCTGGCTTCAAAGTGTACTTCGGACCAAGGGGTTCTACAACAGTGAACCAATTTCAAATCGCTAGTTGCATATTGATTGTTGGTTATACTCAACAATTTCATAAGGGTCGTATGGAATCAAAATACAGCTCATACAGTTTCAGGAGGCAAATTTTATGAAATTCTTTATGTTATTACTTCAATGTACAGAGATCGAAGGACTTGAGTTCGTTTTCATAATTATTGCTTTTTATAATACTTTTTATTTACAATTTTGAAACACTGAAAAAAATGCCTAGTAGTTTTACCAAGATTGCCCGATCAGTGGCCAGATCTTAAGAAAAGATTTGAAATCTTCTGAAAATTTTAAATTGATCAGATTGACCGACACCTTGGTTTTACAAAATTTTGGTGTTCAATACTCGAGTAATTCATGTTAAGAGCCTAAAAGCCATTTGTAAACAATGACTTTAAATGTCGATTTCTCTTGAATCTTAAATCACTCTCGTGAAATGAAGGCAGGATTTGGTAGAAGAATGTTATTTCCTCCATATGGATTAGCCGGATATAGAGAGATTCTCGTGATTCATGAGATATCAACGTTTAAAATCATTGTTTACAAATGGCTTTTAGGCCCTAATCATGAATTACTCGAGAAAATATTGAACAAAGATATTTGGTCAAATTTATTGGATAATTATTTTCCATGTAAATCAACACCGTTAATCCCCCCGAAGATAAAAACATCGCATCGTACAGCGCTCCATGCGGCCAGTAGGAAAATCCAAATATGATGGTTCACAATTAGTGACGTTTTCCACATCAGCCGCCGCCACCAGTCTGTCAGTTGTGGTTCGCATCATTGTTTACCTAGTTCGGTGAATGGTCCGAAAAATTGTATTACAATAAATATACGATTTTCACAAGAACTAGTCACAAGTAGCAGTAGATTGGTTAACACCAATTGGCCTTCTAGAATCGGTGCTGCTTCTTATGAAATCAAACATTTTACCGGACATTTTCGTGTAGAGGCAGTTTCGGGTGCATTGTTGAGTGTTGTTTATTCAGGATGGCCAAATTCGACATGGACGAGTTTAACGAGATTTTGGAAAAGTGCCGGGACCAGTCACTACAGAAGGAACAAGATGCGGTAAGAATGTGCCCACTTTGCGGTGAATCAGCCTAAAACAATGAATGACTAATGATGACTGATAACTATGTTTTTCTTTGTCCGTTATCAGATACTCTTGGAACCGTTTGCCTACATCCAGCAGATACCGGGAAAGCAATTTCGAGCTAAGATGGCACTGGCCTTTAATCATTGGTTAAATATTCCGGAGGAAAAGTTGGCCTCGATCGGAGAGGTCGTTCAGATGATGCACAATTCCAGTTTGCTGTGAGTATGGGACAATTTAATAGATTACAAATCGTAATTATTAACAATTTAAGTGCTTCAATCAATACTTTACTTGAGAATAAGTAAAGATAAGCTCGAGAAAGAGCTTGAATTCTTATCGACAAGCATTACTAACAGACGCCCAACTCATTTCGTCTTTTTGGAAATCCACAGAATTGATGATATCGAAGATAACTCTATCCTCCGTAGAGGCATACCGGTGGCACATAAGATTTACGGCATTGCGAGTACAATCAACGCCGGTAACTATGTTCTGGTCTTAGCACTCGCCAAGGTTCACAGTCTGGGTCATCCGGAGGTAATTTTCGTCTGCTAGATTAAAGTTAAACATGCGATTAAATCATTGAGCTTCTTCTGGCAACAGGCTCAACAGGTAGTGACCGAGCAGCTTCTGGAACTGCACCGAGGTCAGGGGATGGAAATCTACTGGCGGGACAACTTCATCTGTCCAACCGAAGCGGAGTACAAACAGATGGTGATCCGCAAGACTGGCGGACTTTTTATGCTGGCCATTCGGCTGATGCAACTGTTTAGTGATAGCAACAAAGACTTTAACAAACTGACGGCCATCCTGGGGCTGTCGTTCCAAATCCGAGACGACTACTGCAATCTGACGTCGAAGGACTACTCGGATAACAAGAGCTATTGTGAAGATCTGACCGAGGGCAAGTTTAGCTTCCCAGTGATACATGCGGTTCTGAACCAGAAGGATCGGCAAGTTCTGCGTGAGTGATGGCTTGATTATTGCGTTGATATTTTGGAAATAGTGGCGTTTTTGTCTGTTCTAGATATTTTACGACAAAGAACGCAGGACGTTGAAGTGAAACGCTATTGCGTGTCGCTGCTAGAAAAGCTTGGTAGCTTTAAATATACCGCTGAAGTACTAGAGATGTTGGACAATGAAGCTAGAGCTGAGGTGAGTAATAAATGATTTAGATTGTTGGCAGATTTTGACAAATGCATCTTTCTAGATTGAACGGTTAGGCGAGAATCCGATCATGCAATCGTTATTGGATGATCTACTCAGTTGGAAAACTGTTGATGCTGGCGAAGCATCATAAAATCCCTGGCACAGCTCCTAACCCCTTGTTGAATAAATCGAATCCTAAATTAACAAGTTTTACATTCAAACACACGTGAAGCAAAATAACAACTATTTCCACCAAAAAGACGATCTTCTAGTAGGCAAGAGCACTCTATCTTTTGTTACGAATATTTTGCACACCTTCAGATTAGATGCAACCAGAAAAGTGCGAGTTATATTAAGGTACTATTGGAAAAAAAGTATGAACTATTTATATACATTTTCTGGAAATCGTATTACGTGGATCGCTAAACATAAGGTATATTGAAACGAGCATTTATAGGAATTGACAGAAAGAAGGATGGTTTTTCGTTGGTCAGGATTTCAGGGTGCGTGGGTGGATTTGGGTATCCCGTAACACAGAAACGAATCGAGGCAGAAAAAAGACATTAGCCGAAGAACATTGCACTGCAGTTGTAATTATTCAAAATAATTCACCTTAGGAGTTTAATTTAAAATTATTCGTTTCCTGTGTGTGTGTGTGTACTTTGTACGAATGCTGGCTGGGGCTTTTTGTGCGGGTATAAAATACTTGGCTGGACTGAGCAAGCGATTCCCCTTTAGTTTTTATCTAAGCTATAACTACACTGTAAAGACAGTCATTTGTTGGATTTTCGAAAAAGAAACGTGGCACTTTTCATTGGCAGAAGCGTATCCGAATTCCGTACCGAAGGGTGAGGGGTACTTTACCGGCTTTCCTATTAAGGGTCGTGTATACTTTCAGTCTCCTGGAGGAAATTTCAATAGGCAAACTTTCAACTCTCTGTTCGGTAAAATAGGCGGAGATTTACACAAAATGGCGAAAACAAGTTTTTTTTAACAACAAATATTGAAGAGAAGATCAGTGGAGGTTTAGAAGGTTGAAATGTCTTCCAAATGCTTAAGAAATGAAACTCAGATTCTTGAGGGGTAATTATAGTTTGCTTGTATTTAACCTTCTTTAGGTGTCGGGGTCAATATAATGCTATAACTTTCTAAAATAAGAATATAGACGTTTGAATTTTCTTGACTTGTCCTAAATCATAGAAAGGTACGTTTCTGCATTGAACACAATTTTTTTTTTACATTTCTGAAGGGCTGTTAAAAAAAAGTTACGAATAAACTGTTTCGGGTCATATTGACCCGGATTTAAATCTCACATTGTGGAAACTATATATGACCAAATTTTAAAGTCCTTGTAATCAAAATGCTTATTAGAGTCCCAATTGCTAGTTTTTGGTGAGTACTGCCTGTTGGGAATGATTTCGGATCGTGCAAAAGAACTCTAATTCTTGCAGCAGCACGTATTTAATTTAATCAGCTCAACTATAAAAAATAATAAGCATGGTAGGGTAAGATATAATAATTTAGGATAGGATAATTTAGGTTACTTACAGAATTTTAGTATTCTTTCTCCCGTGTAAATTTGCTTTCTGAGCAAATGGGGCTTGAACGGGTTTGTAGGCTAGTTTTAGCTAGTAATTATTAGCGTAATCATTTTAATTTCATTTAGATCATAAGGAACTTACTTTTAAGTATTTAAATTCAGCGTTTGATTTAGTTATAGTTAAGGCAAACTAATTTAAACTCTATCTTTAAACTATCTCTATTGGAGCAAGTTTGACTACTGGTCGTCGAAAGAGTCCACTGTTTGTACGAACAATAGCCTGTCTGATGTGTCCATCTTTGCCCGAGATGACTTGCTCAACTCGTCCTCGAATCCAGCCATTGCGGCCATGGTCGTCCACAATGAACACCAAATCTCCTGGTTTCAGCGGTTCACAGGTCTCCAACCACTTGGTTCGGATGTTCAACGATAGCAAGTATTCTTTAATCCAGCGCTTCCACAGCTCATCAGCGACATACTGAGAACGTTTGTACGATCTACGAAGGCTTCAGCAAAATCCGTTGGTGCGATGCTAGGATCTTGAAGACCGGTTGAACTACCCTTGACGAAATGGTTGGGGCTCAGCGCTTCTGGGTTCATAGGATCGTCTGGCATATAGACCAACGGCCGGGCATTGACTATTTCCTCCACTTCCGCGATGATGGTGAGAAGAATTTCATCGTTGAGTCGGTTTACGGTAAGTAGGGCTGCCATGGTCTCCTTGACGGAACGAACCATGCGCTCCCATACCCCTCCCAGAAGAGGGGCGGACGGCGGGTTGAATGTCCAACGCGTTCTAGCATTCGTGAAGACGTTCGCGCAGGCCATGTCTATCTGATTTATCTGCTTCTGGAGTTCCTTACTGGCAGCTTTCAGGTTTGTACCGTTGTCCGAGAATATGGTAATTGGAGGACCTCTCCTGATGACGAATCGTCGAATTGCTATTATGCAAGAATCCACATCGAGTTTATGAGATACTTCCAGGTGGATAGCTCGCACACTCAAGCACGTGAAAACAACGACCCACCTTTTTTCAACGCGTCGCCCTATCGCTACGGTAACCGGACCAAAGTAGTCTATCCCGACACAGCTGAATGCTTTGATGAACGGCGTTACACGCTCGACTGGCAAGGGGGCCATCTTCGGAATTCGTGGTTGACATTTTCGAACTTTGCACCACTGACAAGCTTTGATAACTTTTCCTACACTCGCTCGAACGTTTGGGACGTAAAAACGTTGTCGAATTTCATTGACGACTGTTTCCTTGAAACCGTGTGCAAAACGTCGATGATATTCCTTCAACACGTGGGTGGTAATTGAATGATTCTTTGGTAGGATAATGGGAAAACGGGTATCGTATGGAATCATCTCTGCCAGCCTTGTTCGTCCGTCCATTCGTAGAACACGGTGCTCGTCCAAAAACGGTCCTAAGCGGGAGAGCACGCTTGGTTTTTCTACAGGTGGCCCTTTTGCCCTGGGGTGGACTTGGAGTCTGGGATCCACCTGGAACGTCAATCGGGCCGCCACCCGCCCCCGGAAACCGGCCCCGGCGGGCCGGAAAAAAAGCGGAAAACCAGCAAAACGCGGCCAACGGGAAATCCGAGTGACGTCGATCAGTGGTTTAGAGTCTTCTGCAACGTGGAACATGTGGCATGCTCGGAGTTCTTCGGTAGTATTTGGCGGAGGAAGCTTTTGCGTTAACCAAGATTCCTCAGGTAGTTGAAGAAAGTCAGGGCCCTTGAACCAAGAACTGTTGGAATCCAAAACCTGCCCGTTGCCACGTTCGATCGAGTTGGTACCCAGCGCCATTCTTCCACTACTGTTTATTGAAGAATCTCTCCGATCCGGAACGCAACAAACGGTTTGTAACTTCGGTGGTCCGATCGTATCCAAGACAATACAGTTCTCGAGTCAGTCCACAGCACGCGCTTTGTCACTTGTACATCCTGGTTAGCCACAACGGAATTAATAAGTCGTACTCCAAGAACGGCCGCCTGGAGCTCCAGTCGGGGAATCGATAATGGCTTTAAAGGAGCTACTTTAGTTTTGGCCATCACGAGCGAACATCGTGCTCCCTGTGGAGCCACGACGCGAAAATAAGCAAAGGCACCATACGCCTTTTCCCCTGCATCTACCAATACATGAAGCTGTAGAGAATTATATGCTTCTGGAGGTGCATCACGAAGGTAGCATCGGGGTATTTTCAACTTCTCGATTTGTGGCAGAAGGGATCTCTACTGTGTCCATTTGGCGTAAGACTGGTCATCCATCTCCTGATCCCATTCACAACCCGCTCGCCACAGGTCTTGAATAAGGATTTTCCCTTGGATTGTGAAGGGCGCCAACAGCCCTATCGGGTCGAAAAGGCGCATGATGCAACTAAGTGTAACACGCTTAGTTGGTCGTTTCGGAGTAGTTAGGTAGATCGTCACGTAAAGAGGTCGAAAAGGTGAATACGTCTTCTTTTGGACACCAGATGATACCCAAAACCCTTGCCATCTGACTATCCTTACTGTCGTCCAACGGTATTGTTTCTTCAACGTCGGATTCCCCGAGAGCTGATAGGAATGAATCTGAGTTTGAAACCCAGTGGTGGAGCTCGTATCCCGCCTGAGAATGGATGTATCTGACTTGTTTCGCTCGCTGAATCGCTTCGCTGACACTATCTGCACTGTCAAGATAATCGTCAACATAGTGCCGACGGACTATGGCCTTCACTGCTTCGGGAAACTGCTCGGTAAATTGCGCAGCATTTAAATTCTTTATGTATTGTGACGAGGCTGGAGAGCATACCGCGCCAAACGTCATCACGTCCATCAAAAATACGTCTGGATCTTTAGCTAGTGGATCGGTTCGGAAAAGGAAGCGCAAGGCATGTTTGTCAGCTTTTCTCATCCATGTTTGATGAAACATCTCACAGGGTTGTCTTGACGGGTGCTTTTCCAGCAGTGCCGCATGGAGTGCAGTGCCGGACGAATTCCTCGATGTCGTTATCGATTCCTGGCCAGAAGACGAAACTGCGTGCGATGGATTTCATGCGAACCATACCAGGATGTCCGCGATGAAATTGCTTCAGGATTTGCCTTCGGAACTTGCTCGGAACGACAACTCGTGGAACAGATTACAGCCGTCGACATGTGTAAGGGGCTCTCGCCTGTTGAAGTAGGGACGGACGTCTGGATTCGTGATTGATCATGGCCAGCCCTCACGGATGTACTGCAGTACGGTTTGTAGCGCCTTGTCAGTCTTCGTTGCAGCTTGGATTGCTGCGAAAGAAACTGGAACTTGGTCGATAGTGTCACGAACAATGCTCACCATGTCTTCTTCTAGGGAAATTGCTACCACGACGTAACCTTCCTCTGGCTGCTTGGTACGGTCGATTAGTCTGGACCGATCAGTCAACGACCGCAACCGAAGTCGTTGGTGGACACGTGAAAGTGCCGTCTTCAGCATCATCGACCTCTCCGATGCGTTTCTTCAGCTGGAAGTAGACGATGAATTGAAGAAGCTTCTCACCATAATTACGCACCGGGGTCTTTTCCAATTCAAACACCGAGCTACAGGGGCATTCCAAAGACTAGTGGACACAATGATTACTGACATTCCTGAGGTACGTTCGTTCCTCGGCGATGCTATCATCTTCGGACCAACCTGGGAGGCACACAAGGCGACATTGGACAAGCTACTTCAACGTTTGGAGGAATATGGTTTCCATGTCAAGCTGGAGAAATGCCACTTTTTCCAAACCGAAATCAAGTACTTGGGGCACATCATCGACAGCAAGGGCATACGGCCCGATCCAGAAAAGCTCCAAGCCATCGCCTCTATTCCGGCACCAACCAACGTTTCCGAGCTCCGTTAATTTCTACGGCCGGTACGTTCGCAACATCCCTGAGCTTTGCCATACAATTGACAAACTACTCAAGAAGGATACGATGTGGTAGTGGAATACCGATTGCCAGCGGTCTTTTGAGCAGTTCAAGCAAGTCCTGCAGCCCGATCTGTTGCTGACGCATTATGATCCCAAGTTTCCAATCATCATAGCAGCGGACGCTTCCAGCACCGGCATCGGTGCAGTTATCTTCCACGAATTTCCCAATGGACACTGGAAGGCAATCCAGTACGCATCGAGATCCCTCACTCCGGCGGAGCAAGATTACGGATAGCCCGAAAAAGGAAGCACTTGCGCTAACCTACGGCATAACAAAGTTCCACAAGTACCTGCTGGGTCGGCGATTCACTCCTCTCACGGACCACAAGCCGCTGCTGTCATCTTTGGTTCGAAGAAGGGTATTACATTGCATACGGCAAATCGACTTCAGCGGTGGGCGTTGATGCTGAAGACGGCGCTTCCGTTGAGCTGCGCGACAATCTCATCCCGGGTTGGAAGAGGATAATGATTGGCCTCCAGCGCTTCGTTGAGTCCAGTGGAATAGTCCGCACAAATACGAACTTTACCATTCGGCTTGCGTACTGCGACGATCGGAGCGGCCTACAGGGTGCGGCAGAAAATAATGCGAAAATTTGTTCTATTTCTTTCAAATCTCATTTTCAACTAATTCAACAATAATATCAACATTTTCGAGTGCAGTTATCTTTATAAAGTACTTTTAAACAAAATTTATTCAATGTGTCCTCCATTTTTATTGATAACATCCTCGAGCCGACGCCGGAAGCCAGAGCATGCCTATCGGACGTAGTCCTCCAACATTGACTGCCATGTGCGTGTAATGGTTGACTTCAGGGTTTTCACACTAGGGTGTGATGTTTTGCAGGCTCGTGCTTCAACATATGCCCAAATCGAATAATCCAACGGATTAAGATCTGGACTGCTAGGGGGCCACAAATCCTTCGGTCAAAACTTCATGTTATCGTTCAACCATTGTTGGGTTCGATTGGACGTGTGACACGGCGCTCCATCCTGCTGTAGGACAACGTTTTGGTCCTCGGAGAAGTTGGCCTTCACCCAAGGAAGCACTTGGTCCTTTAAAATACCGATATACACTTCGGTATTGATTTTAACTCCAGCATCAATGAAAACAGGCGACATTTTCAAACCGTTGGACGCCACCAAGCCAAACATCCTGACACCAGCCGGATGTTTGGTTTGAAATTTGAATTTCACTTTTTCCGGAACGTTCTCCATTTTCTGCGGTGAAGTGAACCGGTCCGTGCGGCTGTTGGCCACAGCATCGATGCTGAAAAGCTTTTCGTCGGAGAACAGGATTATCATTTTTTCCTTCTTCAACAAGGAAAGCAATCTCTTGGAACGAGCCACTCGTAGTTCCTTGACCCGGTCCGTAATCAAGTGGCGTTTCCTCTGGCTCTGGAAGATGCATGCAGGTCTTCTTTGATGATTCTCCGCATGGATTTCTCCGAAATATTGGCTTCCTTTGCAAATTTTCTTATGGAACGCACCGGGTTGCGAGCAATTTTTGCACGGACCGATTTGATCACGTTCGGCGTGCGTGCAAAGCGCGGAGTGCTTACGATTAGGTTTTTATTGAAAAATGGGAGCAACAAACTGGTGATCACTTCTTTGGAAATTTGAGATTAAAAAAAGTTTTTTTTTTTTTTGTTAATGCTTCACCTTTGTCTTTGTGCAGTGTGCCAGCGAATTGTTGAAAACCGCCAGATGGTTGGCTTGAAGCTGCGATGTGATTTCCTCGAAACATGGCCCAGGTACTGCTGTGACTTGAGCAGAGCGTATCGAATAGAACCGACCATAGGTTGATCATGTCGATCCAATCAATTCAGAGCACGTTGAGTTCCGGTGATGACGTCACGAAACACTGGCCACGCTTGACCATGCTGTTGAAGGTGACTTCACGATGGAATTCGCCGATGAGAGCGAGTGGTCCACCAGATGCGTTGGATGCTTCAATCGATGATGGTGTCAGCTTCGGGCGTCCCAGTTGTTGCCACGTTGTTTTGGAAATTACCGTGATATCGCTTGCGGAGTCCAGTTGTACCGAAATAGCGACGTCGTTGATGGTTATCGTCACATACTTGCGTTTTCTGGAGCTATTGGCGATGTGGTTCACGAAAATCCCTTTGGCTTCGGGTCTGGAACTGGCCTTCTTCTCTCGGGGTTGAGTGGAAGAGTCGCTTGAAGACTTTTTGACACAACCACAGTAGCCTTCTTTGTGGCTGGTGCGGTTGCATGACTTGCATAGATGGTCAGAAAATGGACAGTCGCGAACATAATGCATTTGTCCACACTGCCAGCAAGGAGTACGAGGGATGGACTTACTTTCCGTATTTTGTTGGACGTTGCTGGTTGCCGGGCTTCTTCTCCGAGATGCTGTGGACCGAATTTTTCGAACTTGATGGTTGTTCGATCATCTTGGTGTCCGACTTGAGGTTGATGAGCCGCTGGAACTCGTCGATCAGAGTTTGAATGGTTACCGGTGCTTCTGCTGTCTCACCTTCGATGCGGGAAAGAAGTCTTGCTCGGATATCCGCGTAGCGTGGTGCTTTGAGACCATAGCAATTTTGACAAATCCATCAAACTTGGGATACTATTCACCGTTAGGCAAGACGATTCTCATCGCAAGAACGAAACATTGGCGCTCGTATGGGCCACTGAAAGATTGGATTTTTACCTTTCAAGGATGAATTGTTGGTGGTAAATGGAATAGTGTTAAAAGGGGAGACAATTCGTTATCCCAACAAGCTTGCGAAAACGTAGACAACATTGTTGCATGTAGCACATCCCGGCATCGAACGGTAGAATCAGGGACCATGCTTGAAAATTTGGTAGCTAAACAGGGATAAAGATGTCGAAAGTACAGTGAGATCATACATGGATTGCCAAATTGTTGGCCAACCAAGCCGTCCAATGGTTGTACTTCGCCGTACTACTACAGCCGACATTTTGGAAAGAATTTGACCAATTTTCTTGAATATGGGCCTGCCGGACACAATCATGCCTGATAACGCTAGTAATTTTTCGAGCAGCGAAATGGTGGAATTCTGTAACTACTACGGTGTATAGTTGAAGCTTTCTACTCCCTAGTGGCCTCAAGTCAACGAGGAGGTGGAGAGGCAGAACAAAAGCATCTTAAAGATCCTTCGAATCGCAGTTCTTAACCAAATTAATTGTAGAAATGATCTTGACTCCCCATCCAGGTACTGCACGATCATCGACGGAGTTGGCATTCGGAAGATAATTCAGGAATTGGTTATCTGCTTCGTTCATGCCTGAACCGTGCACTAGTGGAGACGCCGGAAGGAACTGAGTATCGTAGGAGTGCAGCACACTTGAAAAAGCTGCCACATCCCACGATGGAAACCCCCCAGTGAAGAAGAAGATGACATGGACCACACCAGCCTAGCATCAAACGGAAGTCGCATTGGAGGAGAAGTAATCTATACAAACTTGTCCTCGTCGAAGAGATGTTCCACACCCTTTGAGATTCGAAGAAGCCTCGAAATTTCCGAGGTATTGCTAAACCTTACAAGAACTTTTTGGAATCTCCCAGATTGTGATACGGCAGTTATTCCGAGAAATAGAATAAACATTGATTTTCTTATTCTCGTTTTGGTTCGGTACGAAAAATTATCGAGTAGTAAGAAGTTTAAGTTCTTCTTAAAATTTAGGTATCCTGAGCTGGCAGATTCCCTGAATTATTGAAAAGTTTTTCGAGCTTCTGGGAAGATCTCTGAACTTCTAAGAAGCTCCCTAAGCTTCTGGAAAAATCCATGGAATGTTTCTTAAACTTTTGAATTGAATCCTTAGGAATTCCTTGAATTTCTGGGACGTTTTCTATATTTTTGGAAAGTTCCCTAATCTTTGGAAAAGTTCTCTGAAATTCTTGGAAGATTCTAAGATTTCTGAGGAGTTTCCTGAATTTCTGGGAAGTAACTTGAGCATCTGGGAAGTTCTTAGAGCTTTTGAGAAATTCCCTGAATTTTTAGGAAGTTTTCTGAATTTCTAGGACGTTCTCTGAACGTTTCAGATGTTTGCTGCGCTTCTGGAAGGTTTTCTGATCTTTAAGGACGTTTGCTGAAGAAGTATCCTGAACTTCAAGGAAGTTCCTGAGATCCTACAAGTTTGCTGAACTTCTGAGAAGTTCCTTATACTTCTAGGATGTTTCATTAGCTTCTGAGAAGTTCTCTGAACCTCTAGAAAGATCCGCAAACTTTTGAAAAGTTTCATGAATTTCTGGAAAGTTCTCTGAACTTATGGGATGTTCTCGAAGGTTGGCGTGTTGCTAAAGTAGTCCTGGAACAGCTTCTGATGACCGAGAGGGAAAACACGGTCGACATTGGGGCATTTTCCAGGACGTGAGCCTATCCGTTTTAATTCTTGTTGTTCCGCTGCAAAATTACAAATCAGCTTTATTTAATATCGTTCAAATGAAATGTATGTATTCACAAGCTTATCTTCAGCCAAACGAAACAGCCAGTATTCGTCGTCGTCTGCTAACGACGCAACTTTGGCGGTAAACATTATTTGGTCAAACCAAGCCATGGCAAAAAGTTTGCTTAAAATCTGCGACCTGTGATAAAAAAAACTTCTGATTTCTGATGTTGAATGATTGACAGGATGACTGGTGGTGGCGGGCTTAACAACAACAAATACAACACCGGTGCGGTGAACGTTAAGTTGGTCTATTTTAGTTGGTTCTATTCAACTTTTGCTTATGCAAATCAAGTATAAACCACCGATCAAGACCACCGCTGAAGATGCCCTTAAAGGTTTCTTTTCCTTTTTTATG
Source organism: Aedes koreicus (assembly GCA_024533555.2). NCBI lineage: Eukaryota > Metazoa > Arthropoda > Insecta > Diptera > Culicidae > Aedes > Aedes koreicus. The sequence continues at coordinate 177,828 of JAHHFK020003352.1, forward strand.
GTTCCTGCTTTTAAATTCAATAGAACTTTTGGCGGTGGTAATTTTTTTTATAGGTGCAGGCGGTGGCGTTAGTCAGTTTGAGCGATATTTAGTAATCAAAATTCCTGTCCAGTCAATTTTATTTAAGACTCACAGATAAAAAAAAACATTGAACTTTCTGCGTTATCTAATGCACATAAAGGGAACGCTAGATTTGGCAGAAAATAATGAGATGTTTCATGTAAGTTTATGTAAGATAACGCCTGAATCTAGCCTGTTGTATGCAAAATTTTGAACATTGTTGTATGGCGCATGAAAGATTGTAAACAATTTCGTTGTTTACGCTTCCTTTGGCTTGGAATTAAACGAACGGAAATTTTACGCGCTTGTTAAAATTCAATATTGTTTTCTGTGCTATAAAATTACTTTGTCTTACCATATTTGCATTTTAGTTGTTCTAAGTTCTCTGCCCAAGGTTATTAGTTATTAAAATTGGTTAAGATGGTGATATTTTTGTCCAGCGTCGCAACAGCGATACGACGCGAAAGCGCTTTCATCAACTTGATATGCATTTGAAAGAATTAGAAAACTCAATGTCTCGAAAAGGTTCGAGGTTCGATAAACGATCAAATATTCTACTCTTCGCTTATTTTTTTTTATCAGGCATTGTTATATTGAATCAGCTTCCTAGCCCACAGGATAAATGCATTTCTTTCATATGGAGACGGCAGCGTTCCAATTTACCGGTTTTTTGTTTTGTAAATTTTACCAAACCTCGGTAATGATTGATGATATGTTCAGTACTTTTTGGTAGCTAACGATGCTTCCAATTTATTTTTTTGACGTAGACTACGTCTTACGGCAAGGGTGGGGGGCCAAATGGGTCTAAAATATTGCAACCGTCACGAAAAACCGCCGTTTGGTACGCGAAACTCAATATTCCTGATAGATTTCTTGTTCTTCCTCCTCCGGGGGATTTACCCCCCCCTTCGTTTTCTAAAAATATAAAGAAATAGGGGGAGGGTTTGTCAGAAGTAGATAATTTATCATCTCCATGCGAAGCGCTAGGAGTGGACAGTAATTTATTGCTAGAACGAAATAGACATGAAGAGAAAGTGTATTGATAGTTCCGTATAGGGCTACGGCAGGCTTTGAAAATTGAAAGATCAAGTTTGAAAACGAGCGGAGGGCATTTTGAACGGTAGTATCCGATCAGGCACATAACCCTTTACCATACTACCCCATGCAGGATAGGCAAGAGGAGGAAAGCCCCTTGACTGGTAAAAGGTTATTCGCAACCAGTAGTAAACTCTTATACTAACCTATTGCTTTTTTCTAGTTCTAGCGATTTGTCACTCTGCCCAATGAATTTACCAAATTTCCTATCACAGTTTTCAAATCGAAGCAAGGAACGTCTTGCATCATCTTCTTCTTCTTTGTATTAGAGAAGGACTTTAACCAATCATGTCATTCGTCTCTCCAGGTACGTAGCGCAGGAAAATGAGAACGGTATAAAACACACACTAGGCCTCATTCGTTTGGCAGCATTGAGGCTGTGCGGAGCTGGTCGCTGGTAGCTGGTCGCAGGCAGCTGGTCGCAGCTGCTTCATTCGTCCGGCAGCGGAGCTGGTCGCAGAGGCAGCTGGTGGTCGCGTAGCAGCTGGTGGTGGTAAAATGGCGGATTATGGGGGCGCACAATCGCGTCGGTTTGTGCCAGCCGGCATCTTACCTCATCGTGGCGATTGTTTCGCCGTGACTTCGAAAACGCTGCTGTTTGGGGGAAAGCGTCCTTGGGGGCGAGCAGCAGTAGGTGGAAATAATCTGTTCTTTTAAGGACAATAAATTAAAATAAAAAAGTTATTTATTAAAGAACTAATCTTAAATTTAGTTCGGTGCTCGATGGAGGGCGACCCGTCGGTAAAATTTTTACCCAGCTGGTTGGCGCAATCCATAAATTGATAATCTGTCCTTTTGAGGACAACCAATTTAATTAAAAGAGTTGTTTATACAAGAATTAAACTTTTATTTCGTTTGGTTTGTGCGCCTAATATCATGGTGCCGATTCGTTCGCCGCAACTGCAAAAACGCCTCCATGGAGGGCGAGCCGTCGGGAAAATTTTACCCAGCTGGTTGGCGCAACCCACTAATAAATAATCTGTTCTTTTGAGGACAACCAATCCAGTTCAGAGAGTTGTTTATATAAGAATTAAATTAATATTTCGTTCGGTTTGTGCGCCGTTTAATCTAGTGCCGATTTGTTCGTCGCGACTGCAAAAACGCTACTGTTTGCGGGAGAGCCTCCATGGAAGGCGAGCAGGACAATTCTCCGTCGGTGAAATTTTTTTCTTAGCTGGCTGGCGCAACCCGTGATGATTCAATAAATCAATTCAATTTCTAATTTAAGAGAGTTATTTGAATAAGAGCTTATCTTACATTTCGGTCGGTTGGCAGTCATATTGGATTTTGCCAAGTCGTTACTAGGCAACAGTGTGCCATGCAGAGGATCCATAAAATCAGTGAAAATAAATCAAAGCCTGCCGGTGCTTTGATTTATTTTCACCGAAAAATTCTACCACATACAAATTCATCTTTGCTACTTTCAATTTGATATTCTCAGCTTGAGAGTTTGTTTGATTGGGATTTTCGTTTCAAATTGTCGATTGGACGCCAGTGGTATTAGCAAAACTTGTTTTCCCTTCGTCGCATACCTTAAATCACACAAATTCCCTACCACGGACACCATTTTCGATGTCGAACATGATATTCCGAACCAACATTCTCTGTAAATTCCAATAAGTAGTGTGTTATAAACAGTTGTTCTGTTGTGTTAACGATTCGCGTTGGATAGAGTCCTACCTCTAGGAAGAAAAACTTTTTGAGAAACATAGTGAAAGTGAGAATGCCTAACCGATTTGATCCAGAACGCTTGCGCAGATTCAGGAAGCGCATAAAGAGCGAACATACGGGAAATCCTCCGAAACGACCCTGCACCGATGCCGAGCGAGCTCGTAGTTATCGGGCGAAATTGAAAGCAGCAGAGGGTATGGGTGCAAAATATGGGGGAGGGGGAAGGGCTTCAAGGGGGGGAGGTAATTGTATTTATAAATTGAATCATTGACAAAGTGGTGTGATGATAGCAATGATTCTCTTTATGTTTGGGTGGGGTCCTATTATTAAATTAAATATTTTTTGTGTGGTGGGGGGGGGGTTTTTAGGGGGGGGGGTTACGAACTTAATTGTATAGCGCCTTAAATATTAAGTTTATCCAAAAAGTGTCTGGAGACGAATTGTTCACATATGTGTTGCGCATAGTTTGGTAACTTCAAAAAAAATGTCATCGCCTACTATGGAAAAAAAAAATTAAAAAACTAACTTATTTTCCTTAATAGATAGAAAGATATTTTTTTCGGCAAAGTTGTAGATCTACTCAAAATATGAAACTTTGTTGAAGACAAAAAAATTCTATGTCAAGTAGTTTTGGAGATATAAGTCGTTTTTGGTGACAACCCCTTTAAAATTAGTTTTTATTACTTAACTTTTCATATATACATTTTTTATGCAAACTATGATTTGAGCAAATGTAAACAACATAAAATCACATGTTTTTGGTGAAGACAGCATGTAGATTAATGCATTCCTTACAAAGTTAGAGCACTTTTTAACTTCATTTTACCGCAACTTTGACTGCATATAGGGGAAAAGGTGGCAAACCGGTAACCAAAAACTGCTACTTATATTGAAGCTTAGACTTAGTACTTTAATGAAATGAAAGTTTTGTTAGCGCCAATTCATAAATGAATGAGTAAGATCACGTTGAATGATCGCATGTTTTTGACTTTTTCTATACAGAAACGAGCATGTCACCTAAATTTTGCAAGGCAGCATGAACATTTGAGAACCAGATATGATAAAATATAGTCATAATCAACAAAGAAATGTTTCTGGGGTATTCAGAGGTGTTTTTATGGGAAATTGTGTGAAAGTGTATTGAATTTCATTTGGAGTCTTTTTCTATAACTTAGCCCACGAAAATATCTTTCTATTTATTAAGGAAAATAAGCTAGTTTGTTTTATTTATTTTTTCTATAGAAGGCGGTGAAATTTTTTTGAAGTTACCAAACTATGCGCAACACATATGTGAACAATTCGTCTGCAGACATTTTTTGGATAAAGTTAATATTTAAGGCGCTATACAATTAAGTTCGTGATTTGACCATCTCTGACCACTGTGATATATTTATATATATTTCGATTTCCTTAACGTTTTAGCCATAATGGATTCACTAATTTACCTGATATTCACATAGAAACATGAATAATAATTTCACAAGAAAACCATAGACCATATTTTAGGTACGCATTTAACCTTATATTCCCAACTATGGCCTAATGTATTCATCACATAGTAAAATGTAGAATATAAAAGTTTTCAATGGAAAAGTTAGAGTGAGCGGTTGTGTATTTTTCGAAGGGCTTATTCATACCAACACCTATATAACTAAATGAATATAGTGGGAATTTTAATGTTTTGAAATTAATGGCCGATTGATCACATGAGAAAGTCATTTAGATGATATAAAGTAGCTTTATATTCCGTATAGTATACCGAATATAGCCGAATGGCCGGAACGATAATATAAATAAATGCCCGGAGCGATGAAATAAATAAACTTTACTGAAATTCGTTCGAACAAGAATCCTTAATGATATCCATATCCATCGAAAGTTTTCGACTCAATAATGTTTGTAGAGGGGGGGTGGGGAGGGGGTAGGGTTTAGTTGAAACTAGGTGAAACTATCATTAATTTAATAATTTAATATTCCCTAACAGATCTTCAACTATCTTCTAGGCATTAAAGATAGTCCATCGTAAAACGTGCAACCGTGGCCAAGTCATCATTTAAACCAAACGGCCCTTTTCAGGGCCGCCAAAGAGTTATAAAGAGTTTACAAGAGAATTTTCCCACATACTGACTTCATAAAACCAAACGGCCCTTTTCATGGCCACCAAATAATATCTCAAGAGCGTACAATAGAATTTTCTTACATACTGGCTTCAAAACTCTGGTCTAATGTCCCATAAGAGCCGCACCCGTCATATTGTGACTTACACTGCTTCTATCGGTAAGGGTAAGCGACCGGCACGAATAATTGAAACCCTTTTAACGCTAATAATAGCCAAACAGAATTTCCCTGACATTATAATGCATCACTTGGTTTAACGTAGTCTACGTCAACCGGTCGTGTCTTGTACACAATCCCACTGATTTTTTTCTGTAAATTTTACTAAACTTTGGGCATTGCTTCTGAGTTGTTCAGTAATATTTGATAGTTGAGAGTTCATCACTAGTTTGACGAGCGTTGAAAAAGTTTGTTTATTTCAAAACTAAAGTCTTTTAGACCTAAGAATTGAATTTTCAAAAGTTCACATTCGCATGTGTATTGCTGTGATAAACATAAGAATTTCTCAACACCACAGCAGCTACTTGTGTTTCTGTGTATTTGTCCAATAATTATTCCTACATGTAAACTTCATAACTAGGTTAATGGTTGTTAAATTTTCACTACATACATCTAATGTGTTTCAACAAATGGAATATAAAACCAAACGTCTTACAGTTTAAACGATTTGAACTTACTGTTTTACATTATTTTTGTCTCGAATTAAAGCCAAACTTGTCACCGTTGTATGTTTTCACAGTTTTATTAATAGTTTTACAAACGCATATATGTATATATTTCCTAACGTTTCCGCTTCGTCTAGTCCTAAGTGGTTAAATGACTAGTCAAGTCTTTCACAATCAACTTTCAATCAACATTATTCTGCCAGTATTTTCTGGAACTCGTTCAGTGAACCGTACATTTCGGGATCCTCTTGTCGTGGAACGGCATGTGGGGGTCGTGGTAGGGCCAGCGGGACGGGCAACAACTCCGGCATCACCGAGTGATGCGTTATCAGTGCCCGTAGTGAACTAAATTCCTTGGTGAAGCCCTACAAGAAGCGGGAATATTTGATCGTTTTGTTCGTTTAGGAATGGAATCTCTTACCTTAATCTTATAACCTCGTATCGTCCTTAAAATTAGATAATGCGCTACTTTTGGTGCTGGTGGTGGTACTCTGAGGGACAGAGCGAAACAGCCTGGTTTGGTGGTGCTTTGACGCACCAGAAATGCTCCCGGATTCTGTCGAGAGAGGACCTCTAGGGAAATTTCCCTTGGTATTCCGGCCTGATACCAGGGAGCTCCCTTGAGTTCGTGTTGTTCCTTCAAGCTAAGGCAATCGTTTCGTAGGGCAATTGACGCTCCGGTCGGGCCCGTCTGCGGATACAGTGCTATGCTATGGTTGTACCGGGGTGATCCTTCCACGGTAGCTTTTGTCACCAGCGTCCTTTGGCAGGAATCGCCAAATTTGTTGAACACTACGTTCGCCTCTACGGCTTCGCTGCAGATGCCTTCGTTGACGTATCCGTCGGAGATTGTTTGTGATGAGCTGGATGAGCTCGAGGGTGACGAGCTATGAACCAGAGGTCGACTATCTTCGGCTGTCCGGAGAATGCCCATGGTTAGGCGTTTGACCTATAATTTGAGTGGGAGGAATAATTATGGTGGAATTTTTGGACAGCTACGGGTAGGCTTACCAAGGGAGGCTTCTCCGTTATCCGCCGGCAGTTGTTCAGTTCGGTAGGGGAGTTTTCCTCCTCGGAGTTATTTGGCCGAGGTACGTCCAGAAGGTTGTTGGTGTGGTGGAAGAAAATTCCGGAATCACTGGATGCATTTGATACCGGGACTCCAACGGATGCTCTCGTCGCAGCTGTTGGGACAGCCAGCCGGGGATGGTTGTTGGGTGTCGTTTCGATTTGATTGCTGTTGAGTGCTGTACAGTTCATCTTCGCCGTTGCTGCTGCTGCTCGTTCCAATCAGGACATAACGAGCTGATCTGTTGGGAGAGGAGGAAGAAGAAAGGGAAAATGGTGTCACTATTTGCAGTGTGAGTGGTGAGGTCCAAATGAGATAATAAGATTGATAGTTTATTGCCCAATGTATGGGCGATGTGTAATGGGTTTTATTTTATTAACGGCAAGGGTCATTTGCGGTGAGACACGTACGGAATGTGAGCAATAAAATTTATTGCCAGATGTAATTCGTCCGGCAGCAAATTAAATTGATTAGTCCTCGGAAAAGTGATGAGTAGTTAAGTGATGCGTTCTATACAGGATAAGTTTATTTGTTGGATAATAAAGGCCCAGTCAAATAGGTACATCTAATAATGAACAGAATTATGTTGCATGATTGAAACGTCTTCACCCGTGAGGATTCTATAAAAAAAAATTGAAATTTTGAGAAATTTTTTACATTCCATGAAAGTGAGGGTTGTTTTCAAAGATAAAACGTGCGTGCTTCAGAACATGTCATGCGAACAATTATAAATTCGAATTTCCTTTCTGTCAATCCTACATTTGCATTGAATTAGCTGTGTGATAAACGCGAGATAACATCAGCATTCAGCATGCCTTAGAGCTGTGCTAAACAATCCTCCATTAGTTTAACAATATTATCACTCTTTTGTCCGCTTCGCGCTTGATGATAAATCTCTTTTTAACGATCACAATTTTCCGTTTCCCTTTGATGCCCGATGGGTTATTAATTATCATCATCGCGCCTTCCCCCTGAGTCCAACCAGACAAGAGTCAAACGTTTCTTTCAGTGAATGATGGTTAACTTTATCACCACCTTTGCAACCGCCTCCAACTCCCCCTTCGCCCAACCCTGAACTGGGGCAACGTATTAACTTTTCCACTTTCACCATGTTGTTGGTATCCTTTCCGGAGTGCATGCTGTGATACCTTTCTTGCTCCATCCATTCATTCGATTATGTTCATTCATCTGTCGGCATCCGGTGTATCATCCTCTTAAAAAGCTTGATGAGTCTCTTCAATGAACTGGGTGATACTCAAGGTAGTCTGTTACTGCTTTGAAGAACACACTTGAAAGAGATAAATTCCCTATCACTGCATTCGAGAAATCAAGTGATCGAAACATCCTTTTATGCGGAGTAACGCGTCAGTGCTTTCTGAGATCTACGGCATCTATCTTTTACGATATCTTTAAGCTGTGTAGACGGTTCGAGAAAATGATAAATTATACACGTCCTTCTTATTGAATTGAGGAGTAATTTTTCAATTAATGTCGTCATCGTCGTCGCGTCGATGGTGAGATGGTTAGATCGATTAGCTTATCTTCATTTCAATGGTACAGTACCCGTCAAAAGTTTATAATCATTAATTTTAATATCGCTTCGTATTTTTTTGGAATTAACTCTAAATTGTTGGAAATCTTGGTTGACGATTAGTCCAGATATATTACTACTGTCATCGCTGCATATCACGTTGTTAGAGTTGAATGATGGAATCTCACTCACTTTTTTTTTTTTTAGTAATAATTGATAAACGGCAACACAAGTAACCGTCGAAGTCCAACATATCGATGGTTAATCAACATTTCTAAGTACAGAACAGTGGTTAAATAGCCTACTGCTTTCCGAAAAGAACTTCCTACTGGAAGAGTATGTTTGTTTATAGCGTATCGAAATCAAAACTTATACGGTGAAAAAAGCAGTGACCCAGATTCTTTCATCGACTTACGAAGAGCAATTTGCTACCAATCATTCTCTAGGGACCATCGATATAAAGTTCTGTCCACTTAAAGCTTGAGACATTTAATTTCTGGGCGCACTGAGTATTTCACTGCAGCACTCCTAGTGATCGGATCTGGAATGTTTTGACAGCAGTTTGCTTGGTGTTTTCAGTGCTAAAAATTTCCTCACGATTTATTTTGTTTTAATGAAGCTATACTTGATGGAAGCCGTGGACGTTTAGGATCACGGTTTTCGATGGCAGTGAAAATTTTAATGAAGTGCAATTTTTACGCTGAAAAACGGTGAAAATTTGGTTAAAAAGATTGAAAGTATAAAGCTAGGTCGTTCGGAGTCGATTGGTGATATTTTTCAGTCCGGTCGCAACGTAATAGCAGTGGAAAAAGTAAATTGTAAAAAGTGTCCATTCTTGGGTCTGCTGTCGTTCAAAACGAACGGCATGATAGCTGCTGCTGCTTGCATCGAACCTGAGTTGGCGATTGCTACGTTTGAGGAAGAATATTGACGACGAAAAATCTGAGCAGAAATAAAGTGTCAATATCTAGAACTAGATTTTAGAAGAAAATACCAAAAACCGTGCCAAAGTGAATTTTGATTCGGTGTGCAGGCTTAGTTTGTAAATTAATCGGTGTAAGAAGAGTGTATTAGACGCAGATATTATGTTACTACCGGAAGGTTTCCGACACGTTGGCGACGGCCGGCTTGATGTGGACGAGTGCCGAGTGCAGCAGCTGCGGGTCAAGCAGGACTTGGCCGAGATCTAGGACATCGAGGAGAGCTGGTTTGCAAAGGAACAAATAATTTATTTCTACCAAATTTTGGAGACAATATCTAATATCCTGTTCTATTTTGTCTATTTTGTTTTGTTTTGTTTTTCATTATGCTTGTCTCTTTTCAGTCACATTGGAGCGGTCCATTGCTTTTGGCGGATAGTGCTACATACTTTCAGCGTATCGTTAACCAAAACGAACCCTGCTGCTAACCTTTCCCCAACTATCCAACAGTGTTTTCTCGTGGAAGTGCAGAGGATTTCTCGGCTTCCTCCAAAGAGAATATCATGTCAACGCATTCCTTCCCGAGCAGAACACAAAAGCATATGAATACCTAATTTTGATCTTGATAACTGGCCTTGGTATTAAAGAGCTCAGATTAAGAGGTAAAATACCTAAGCAAAATACCTAAGAATTGCAAGCCAAATATCTCTAGAATAACTAAACTTGATATTCAGGATACCTGGGTAAGTATCTGGTCACCTTAGAGGTATTATTTTGGTATTGTCTTACCTCAATTCGGTATTCGCATGACATTGTGGGAACAATTTGATGGTATTATCCTCAGGTATTTTACCTCTTAATCTGAGCTCATAAATACCAAGGCCAGTTATCAAGTTATTCGCTTCTGCTCGGGTTCCCATTCCCTACTTGACCAGCATTCGGGCACGGCCGGCGCTGGTATTGCTTTATAATGGGTCACCAGTCCTTATACATTGAAGATGTATGTTAGTCCCAAACATCATCTGTAGGTTTTTTGTGCAAATACAGCTGATCTGGCAATAACGGAATTGCATCCGTGGGCGTTCAATCATGTTCATGCTCAGCTATACTTGATGGAAGCCGTAAACCGACAATGAATTTTGGACACCCACTTCGAAAATCCGACGTGGTCAGGTTCAAAAATCGCGATGTTGTTGAAATTGGCTTAAAATCGACCGTGTGCAGCGTTCTCAAACATTTCCGTGAGCGGCATACTATCGATCGGCAGGATCCAAGACAGTGTCGTAGTGGAACTAAAGGTGCCGCCACACGGTGTTTGAAATCTATGCTATAGTTCACTATGATAAAGCTCGATTCAAAGTAAATCTGGACGCACGGTTTAATACACTACCGCGTCCCTGCTGGTTGGAACAAAAAACGTTTGACAGGCATTTGTTGATATTTTTAACTGACGAAAAAATTGGTGAAAAGTTTTTCTCGATTGATCAACGCATCTCGAAATTACGGATCATGGAACTTGAGAAAAGACAGTTAATTGTGCACAAACATCTAGATAATCTATCGTGGTCTGCCTCAAAAATAGCAAAAGTGTTAAAATTCCCAAAGTCAACGGTGTGTCTTGTAATCACACGTTACAAGGGTACTCTGAGTGTGGATAGAGCACAGCGCATCTATCATAAAAGTGACACTAGGGACAAAGAGCTGAGGAGAAAGGTGTTGAGGTACGTGAAAGACAACCCAGGTGTCTCCATACGTGATTTGGCAAAGAAATACGATTCCAACTTTTCCACCGTGCGTATCATCCTTTCAAGAGAAGGATATAAGTCTTTTTGTGCCAGCAAACATCCGAATCGCTCCCTGAAACAAAATCTAGTGGCCAAAAAGCGGGCACGATTACTATACGAACGAGTTTTGACGAAATTGGATGGCTGTAGTCTAGTGGATGACGAAACATATGTCAAAATGGTTTATAAACAAATCCCCGGACGAAAATTTTACCTGACAACTGGTCTTTTGCTGATGAGTTTGCTCGAAAACTAATGATTTGGCAAGGAATCTGCAGTTGTGGCCTTAAAACCGAGGTTTTCATCACATCTCACACAATGACGTCGAAGGTTTACATTGAAGAGTGCCTGAAAAAGCGGATTTTACCCTTCATTCGGCAACACAAGACCAACGTTGCCAGTTGCCACTACTCTAAGGAGGTACTAGAATGGTATGCTGCAAACAATGTTAATTTCGTCGCCAAAGAGATTTATCCTCCGAAGTGCCATGAGCTCAGACCGATCGAAAAATATTGGGCAATTGTCAAGCGAAAACTTCGAAGTGACAAATGCACAATGCGTTTAAAGTGGAATAAGTTCGCCGGTACAGTGTCACCAGCGATTGTGCAGATCATGATGGCATCGATCACAAGAAAAGTGCGACAGTTCGTTCGAAACGGTGAATTGTAATAACTTGTTGTATATTGTAACGTTGAATAAATACCCTTTTGTTTGATGTTTTTGATCAACGGTGTATGTTGTTCAATTCTTGAGTTATGATCACTTGAATGCGTCCAAATTTACTTTGAATCGAGTTTTATAACGGTTATAGATATCTATTCAATAGTTCTATGAGATTCGAGAAACGGTTTTGCAAAAATATGAGCTATGAAGTAAATAATAGAAGCTATGTAGTAGAAATCTAGCCGCAGCGCTATCACTTAACTTTTTTCGGTGTACACACGATTGATTGTCATTGTGGTCACATATATTCAGTTACGAGCATTTGGAAAATAAATTTGGGAAGTAATCATGGGCAAATTCGGCAGCTATGGACAAAGAATGAAAAATTGCTGTAGTTGCTGTGTACATCACATTGAAAAGGCGGATAAAACGAAAAACTTAAATTCTGGACAGAATCGTGAATTGCTCGTCTTGAAGGCTAGGGAATTTAAGCTAATCTGCTGAAGGAGCTGGGTTATGAAGGTCCGGATCATTAGTTCAGGGAAATTCTTCAAGGAAGCTCAGAGGAGTTCTTCAGAGAAGTTAGGTTCTTTAGAGAAATTCGGCGAGGTTCATTAGAGAAATTCAGGGAAGTTCTTCAGAGCAATATAGGGAAGTTCTTCAGAAAAAAATCGGAGAATTTCTTCAGAGGAGTTCAGGAAAGTTGTTCAGAGAACTACAGATAATTCTTCAGAGAAGTTTGGGAAATTTCTTCAGAGAATTTCAGGAAAGTAATTTTTGGGAAGTTATTCAGAGGAACTACAGGGAAATTCTTCAGAGAATTTTACGATAGTAATTTCAGGGAAGTTCATCAGAGAAATTTCAGGGGAAGTTTTTCAGAGAAACTACAGGGAAGTTCTTCAGAGGAACTTCAGGAAAGTTCTTCAGAGAAATTCAGGGAAGTTCTTTGTAGAAGTTCAGCGAAGTTCTTCAGAGAATTTCGGGGATATTTTTCAGAGAACTTCGAGGAAATTCTTCGGAAAACTTCGGTGAAGTTCTGCAGAGAACATGGGGAAGTTCTTCAGAGAACATCAGATAATTCTTCAGAGAAGTTCGGGAAAATTATTCAGGGAGTTTCAGGAAAGTAATTTCAGGGAATTCTTCAGAGGAATTTCAGGGAAGTTCTTCCCAGAAATTCAGGGAAGTTCTTCTGAGAATGTCAGGGAAGTTCTTCTGAGAAGTTCAGGGAAGTTCTTAAAAGAAGTTCAGAGAAATCGGATAAATTCATTGCTATGAGGTTTCAAATTATTCGTACCGGTGCTTAGAGCAGCAAGAATTGAATGAAGTTGAAATAACAGCTTTATTTAAAATACGTATATTATTCAAAAAAGGATTTGCTGTGATTTTCCCGTGATTTTGAAGAAAAATGGCAATTTTCCAATTGTGTAGGAGCGTTAGACAGAAAGATCGTTAGTATGAAATCTCCTGCAAAGAGCCTCAGGGATTATTTAAATTATAAAAAGCAGTTCAGCATCGTTCTAATGTGTATGGTGGATGCTGAATACAAATTTACGTATGTCAACATAGGAGCAAAAGGAAGGATCAGTGATGGTGGGGTATTTCCCGATTGCTGTTGGAGAATCTGATGCAGGATCTTTAGCTCCTGAGATGCCTGTTTTGGCTGGAGGGAATGTTGTATGGTTCATCTGACGCGAGGACAATCAGCTGCTCTTGAGACATTCTGAAAATTATTTTTTCTTCATAGGACTGCTCAAATTTGTTATTCAAATTCCATAAAGCCATCGAACATTTGTTATACCAGGCAGTCTCCAGCAATGAGTTGGTCGATTTACCCAGAATAGTGACCCGATTTTTTGGTTTTTTAAGTTCCGTGTGCTCGGACACGAATTTGAAGCAGTTGGAGAGAAGCGCCATCTCATCATATGATGACTTTTTACGCTTAAAAATGCGCACTGCTGGCTTTGGTTCCGATCCACTCGGATTTTCAAATTACAAAAGCAGTGATTGTACGTTGGAGTCAGGGATCAAAATCAAAGGTTGCACTTCGGAACTAGTAGAATCGTTATCTGCCTCTTAACGTTATCATCTTGAAAACACTTAGTACTTAGCTTGCTATCAATATCCCTTGGTCTAGACTTTCTAAGGATGAGGAACTGCAAAGGAGAATAATACACTCACTTGTACTTACACACTTTCACAGGTGATCGGGATTAGTTGGGTCTCACAAGACCGGATGTTGCTCACATAGCTCAAAAAAGTAGAATTTCTTTTCCTGGTCTATTTTTGCTTTAAAAATACCGCAAAAACACAAACTAGCAAAACATTCAAAAGAACAGTCAAAAATCTTCGACCAACGAACTATGAACTATTCTGAGTTTTCTAGCATATAGCTCACTATATACTAGAAATAGCTGCCGTGTGGCGGCACCCTAAGGATCGAAAGTTGCATTTGAAGGTGTCGAGAACGATTAGGGCAAACCCAGGACTGTTGGATTATGATATGGTCAAGAAATTCATATGTCTGCGAGGTGCATTTCGATCTTTTCGGGACAGTAAGCTACTAAACAAGGCACTGAAGCAGAATCTAGTGGCAAAATGAGCCGGGAAGTTGTGCAATGAGGTTCTTACGAATGACGCAGGATGCCATTTCAAGATGAATTATGGGCAGCTTCCCGGACATAAGTTCTATAAAGCCACTGGTCGAAGTGATGTCCCTAGCAAGTTCAAAGTCGTTTTTGCCGATAAGTTCGTAAGAAAACTTATGATCTCACAAGGTATTTGCAGCTGCGGACGAAAATCTCCAGTTTTCGTGACAAATAAGACTAGTAATAATTGTTATGTTTTTGTATTCTTCTCTCCACGTATGGAGTAACGATTATGATGATGAAGGAAATATTTCTCTCATCACCATGAGACTCCCAAGAGTGGACAGTTATTTTTTGCTTGACCGAAATATATAAAGAGAAAGTTTCGCCAGTTTACGACAGACTGTGAAAAATTGAACAGAAGTATTTGAAAATTGTGCGAAGGTCATATGATATACTACTCGATCCAAGCACACATTTCTTTGCCTTACATCTCCAATGCGGGGTAGGTCAAGGCAGGAACGAATCCGCCACCTTGACAGGCAAAAGAATGCGCACCCGACCGTTCTCATGTACTACAATGGCTTGCGATTGTTCTAGCTATTGTTTGTACATACTCTGTTTTGATGTCTACATGGGACGAGAGAACTCTCTCCTTTTTGGGTTTATTTTTCGAAGACAACGTCTGATTTTTACTCAACTTTTCTCTGACTTGTACTCTGACTTAGAGATATCGAAGAGAAAGACCGTAAAGTGCAGTGATACTGGTCCCCACCAGTATGGATTTATTGGTTTTCCCAGTTATGGGGTTTACATGCTATAATTGTTATGTTTTTGTATTCTCCAATGAAGAATAATTTGGTGGGCACTTCATTTGCCGATGACTACAACATTATGATTAGGTTTCTATTTCATTGGAATATTAGAACTTTTCTCCATGACCAAATGCCGTCACTAAGCCCTAGACACCACTCATAAGGTTTTGGGCAATAGTGGGACTGACTTATTTTGATACTTTTACCCGTTGTTTCTTCAAAGCCTGCTCGTTTTTGAATACTTCAGATGTTTTTCGAACTTTGGCCTTCATGATTGCTCAACATTTCTCAATCGGACGGTGGGTTGAAGTCTTTCGGTACAATAACAACATTGTTATCTCTGTACCAGTCTTATATCGGCCGCACGTACTGGCAGGATTCCAAATACGGCCAAAATAGCGTCCCCCCTCCGTGAGACCACAGGAAGGATGACAGGGATTTCTGGAAGCACTCGCCTTGGTAGATTTGCCCATTCATGGTACCCGTCGTGATGTATGGCTGGCTCATCTCTACACATACACAGATGGCCTGCCAAACCAAGAACTTTTTGGTGAATTTGTCCACCTTCTTCTTCCATAGCTCCTCAGGAACGGCCAACCATGATGTGGCAACGTAAAACTCTTGCCCCGGCAATTCCCAAGCAACACACAACAGGCCTTATTTGTTGCAGTAACTTGCATTTGACTGATATGATTCACAATGAAGTTACCTCAACCGATTAGCAACAACTGCACTGCTAGGGTTGCTTTGTGTCCACCTTGATGTAACTCTCGTCGTCCATTATGACGCACCTTGGTTTCGCCAGCCACTCTCGGTACAGCTTCCTGGTGCGGTTTTTGGCTACCGTGTTATGTTTTTCGTTTCGGTTTGGTGCCTTCCTGACATTGGAGATGAGGAGGCCGGCCCGTTTCATCGATTTTTCGACAAACCAGCAGGAAACCTCCGCTTTCTTCACCACTCCGTGGATCGAAAGCTTCGGTCGATGCCTAAACAGATTCAACACCTTTCTTGCCTTCACCGGATCAGTTTTTTGCCGCTACTTGGCCACCACTGGGTCGTCTGGTTCTCCTTGAATGACTTCACCACCCGGGACACCATCGATTGATGGAACTCCAGGTGTTGGAAACCATCTGTGGGACGCAGTTGGATTTTCCACGACGGACCACATTCTATTTTGGTGGATCTTCTCTGGTTCTGATCCATCTCAATATTCACTTTATAGATTGTAATTATGAAATTTCGCTAAACGTAAATATTTTATAGCTAGTGTCAGTCAAAATTTCAACAATTTATACCCACACGCAAAACAGTTACAAGCTAATCATCGTGTCTCTTGTTTTTACAGTACAGTCTTTATCCTTGTGAGCAGTGTTTTATGAAAAGATCAGGATGGATAGAAAGCTCAGGCTTATTCTGCATGACGTGTGAGGTAATGCGACTTGCTCTCACATAACGACTGTTCCAGAAAGTATAAGCATACCTTATTTTAACGGTCACTTTGAATATAATGAAATATTTCAACATGTTTTGGCTGCGTCCTTTTTTTTTTGCACATTTCTGAATGACATAGCATCAAAAAAGTGCTCAGTTTTGTGTTACCTATAAAAATGCGCGGTCTTACTCCGGAACAACGAAAAAGTATTGTGCACAAATGGTGCACTGATAGCGGACTCTCCTTGAGAAAATTGGCCAAGAAAGAGGGTGTAAGCGTCAGAGCGGTACGATCTGCGATTCAAAAATATAGAGAACAGTGTACGTTTGAAGATGCACCGGAGAGTGGTCGGAAATTCGGTCCTGTTAGTCCGGATATCGATAAAAAGATCAGGGATGCCTACAAGCAAAAACCAGCGACTTCCGTTCGGGATGTTGCGAAAAAACTAGGGACCTCGTCGAGTAACGTCATGCGTGCCAAAATAAGACTTGGGCTAAAAATATACCGCAAGCAGAAAAAACCCAAAGGAACCCAAAACAGGCCGCGTCCGTGAAACCACGGGCCCGCAAATTCTACGATTCGTTATTGTGTAGAAATTCTGGGTGTATAATAATGGACGATGAAACGTATGTGAAACTAGATTACAAAACGCTTCCCGGACCACAATTCTATACTGTAAGCGAAGACAAAGACATCCCCGAAACGGAGAAGGCAATTTTTACCGAAAAATTCAGTAAGAAGGTTATGTATGGTTTGGCAGGCAATATGCGAGTGTGGTAAAACATCTAGTTCGTACATCTCAAGTGGTCAAAATGGTGGGAAGTACCACTGTGCAGAAGCTAATGGGTCATGTTCGAGGAAAAGTTAGGAGTCTTGGCTATGATTAAATATTTGGATTAAACGAGAGTAAAATATCATTTAAAACACAAATACAAATATGATTTGCCAAATAAAATTATTAAAACTAAAAAAACATGACTTTTTTGTTATTTTGAAAGTGTGCTTATACTTTCTGGAACAGTCTATACGAGATGACTCTCCACTTGAACGGAGAGTAGCCTCACGGCAATTGTTTATTATGATTGAAAAAAAAAACCTAATTGCAATTTAACTATTTAGATCCACATTTAATTACCGGCATTAGTTTTTATGTTGTTTTGAAACCTGATAGAAAAAAAAAAAAAAAAAAAAGAAAAAAAAAAAAGGGGGGAGAGGTTCCCTTTTTTCTAGTATTGAGACATGCCGGGCAATACACTGAAAATAAAACTTAATTTATACTACAAAGTGGTTTGTTGGATTCACCAATGTATTCGTAGTTTTCTGCAACGAAATTGATTTGTACCATATTTGAAGCCATACCCTATGCGCTGTATAATAAAACGAAGTATTTGTATATTCAAAATGAACATTCGTACATTGTACGAAAATAGTACAAAGAATTAAGACAGTTTTGTTGAAACAAGAAAAAAAGGAACGTCTTGCTGGTGTTTCACGTTGCAGGAATGTATGGCAAACTCAAAATGAACCTAAATAAAAGCAACTGTGAGGAGGGAGGAAGAGGTTCCATCGTGATTCTTTTTTAGTGATTTTGATTTGGATATTAATCCTGTCCAAATGTAAAGAGATGCTACTGAATTCGTGGATCATCTCTCTAGGCTAAAGTGATCCGTGAGAAGTTGAAAAATGGAAGATGAAGTCAAAACTTTCACTTTGAAGCGTGTAACGCTTTTTGCCACCACAGAGCAGCAACACCAACAAGGTCAGGTTCGATAGAAGAGGAGATGCGAGTGGCTGGTCCGCAATTCACTTCGTGCATTGTATTAATAAAGTGTACTGCAAGCATTTTTCTGATGACAAGCTGTACAAATGTAGCTTAAAATCTATGGGACATGTGTTCGATGCACGGAGACTGAGTTTACAAAAAAGCGTAAACGAATTTACGAAACAATATTCTCAGTAGGAAACAAAATTAAGAGCCGAAAATGCCCACAGAAAAAATAAGCAATTCAAACGTAGAGGAATTTTCTCCTCCCGGGTTTAGTGGCGTATGATTCTGATGAATGAAGTACGAAATTCTCTGAACCCTTAGTTGGAAGAGTGTGGATATCTTGCTGAAAATGGTGTAATTAATCACAGCACAAGCAATACATCCGCCATCGATGGATAAAGCACAAATGCTGCTCCATTCATCAGTTCCGCAGATTGGACCCATAGAAAAGAATGCATCCGTTGTTGAACGCTCTAGTCGATGTACCACTCTTCTTCCGACACTCATCCGCAAAGTCATATCAAATGGATGAGTGTGTAGACGAGTCGAGTGAGCGGGCGAGCGAGAAAATGATGACAGAACAACTTTTTCCAATAAACGAACCACTCCAGCGTCCAATTCTAGTGGCCTCCTCTTCCTCAAAGACTGAAAAATAAAGGATTGACCCGCTCAGATCCTGATCGATGCCAATACCGTAAGCCATTGGTGTTGCCAGTTACCGTGAAGGAGGGGGAATTCCTGTTCTTTTATTCATCATCAGATTATAAACAAACAGAGATGTGTATTAGATTTATTTGTCATCTATTTATTTGTTAAGGTGCATATTTTTGAGTGATTCAATTTTTCCTTTCACTTTTAGCTTAGAGCTTACTGTCAGCTTAGTGTTTTAATTGCTCTTCTCCAAGTATTAATTGAGAGCCAGGGTGACTTCTGCGTACATATTCTCACACTGAAACCACGACAGCGGCTGGATAGCCATGAATAAAATGGATGTTTTAGGCTCAGGAAGTATCAGCGCATCAGTCCTAAGCTCGGTTCCAAGCTTAATGATTCTCCCCTAATAACGTAACTCACAAGAATACACCCATAAGTATTGCTATTCTGGGGCTCGCACAACCCGCCAGGCTACGCCACTGCCATCTGCTGTTGTCTAATCATATGAGTCTAAATGCCGCTACGTCTCATCCTGTGAAACTGGAGCGGACATCATAAATCACAATTTGTTCTCTCGAAAAGAGATGCCACCTCATCAATCTTGCTCACTTAAGACGTCCGAGGGGCGATACAAGCTGTTGTTTTGCTGGTATACTTATGGTGGGAAACTGGCTTTCACCTTTTGGCAAATTAAACGGTCTCGAAGCCGCGCACTGTTGTTGTTGACAGTTTTGCGGTTCATGCTGAACGGAAAGTGCTAAATTCCGAGCAAGGTCCAGAGTTTATTATTTATTAGGAGCAGTTGTAGTTAATATTAGTTGTTCGGAAGGATACTCGGATTCTAGGCAATACTGATGGAGAAAAAAAATCGTTTCTGAAGAGTAAGCTAAGGATCCTATAATATTTAATTCCCGAGTCAAAAATATCTTATTAATTAAACAGTGGAAGCCTACAATAAATCTAACACTACTGTAACCTCTGGTGATTTACTAATGTAGAAATCATAGTTTTCATAACAAACCTTGAATCCATGAATGACGAATAAGCTTTAGCTGACTTCTCTATAAGACTAAATTAATAAATGGTAGCTCTCCTAAAACACCAGATGACAAAGCTCCTTCGATTGTATGGGCTTGTGGAAAATCGGTTCTTGAATGTATTTCACTTCGAATGGAAAATATCAATGTCAGTAGGTGCAAGTTGCTCAATATATTATTTTTATATAACAGTCCTGTTGCTGCTAGGAATGGGAAGAAAAAGTTTATTTAGGGAAATGCGCGATATATAATTAATTGCTGATAATCTCCATACTATTAACCACCACTGGTGTAGCGAAATCTGCCGGTTTTGACGGTTGGAACACTGGAG
Organism: Aedes koreicus; assembly: GCA_024533555.2. NCBI lineage: Eukaryota > Metazoa > Arthropoda > Insecta > Diptera > Culicidae > Aedes > Aedes koreicus. Next base: position 198,023 of record JAHHFK020003352.1, read on the forward strand.
CAGTTAGGAGTGATTATTTTGCTCGTTTCACTTCAAAGTGAAAATCTAGCCAACAGACAGTAGGAATCTCAACGAAGATTTTGCGGAACTTCTCACAAGAGCCTTTCAAATGCTGGCCTTATATTCTCCGGAATCTTTTCTGATATTTGTGGATATGCTTTCAGAAATATTTTGGAATCTCTGTTGGGATTGTTAGGAGCCTCTGCTGAGATTTTGCGGCATATTTCCTGACACATTCAGGAATCGTTCTCCATTATCGTCCGTCAAATACTTGAAGCAATTTCTGCAATTGGATTACGAACTACGTCTTTAGATTTTCTATATTTTTTTCCGATTGGGATTCTCTTAAATTTCCTAAAGTTTTCGAAAATCCCTCACGATTTTCTCCAGAATTCTACTCTGGCGAAAAACGATTGTCATTTCGGTGAAACTACGGTACCGTAGAGCGGGGTGACTTCGATCAATATTTATTCAATTTAAAATTATCGTTCCCCAAGTGCCTGAATGTTTTAAGCTTTGAACCATGTATATTCAGCATTTATTAGGGTATATAAATGCATTTTGTTTTAAGCATTTCTCTATTTCCTTCGCTATAAAATTTTTTTAAAAAAAAAAATGCTTCTTATGGTACTTTTTATCAAGCCCAACAACAATAATATATTTAAGCAACAAAATGATTTTAAAAAAATCGACAATCACATTTTCAGATTACTTAAACATTCGTCTCTCTAAGCTAATCGAAAAAATATTAATTTTGTATACATAGACATACATTTTGTTTCTTTTTATTGAATAAAGCTATATGAACACATCCCCTCCTTCTTATTCTTGATGACAATTACGACCCAAGTGGAACTTTACATTTGCTTATTTTAGTAACTAATGTCATTTTACTTTTTGAAAATTCATTAATTACGCCACGCAAAATGGTTCGTTCTTCTACACAAAGCCCCCCACCTTGGTCACCCTTTTTGTATGGTTCTTTTGGATCGTCACGGTCTGTAAAATCGCCTTCCCCCTAAAAATATGATGATATTAACGAACGTTTCCTTAGTTGTTAATGACTCGCACTTATTCTGCCGTGAATCGCATATCAGTACCATATTTTCTTGATTTCCTATCCATATGGGACGGATATGCGATTCACGGCAGTGTTGGCGTCCTTACACCGGTGTAGTACCGAATTAAAAACGACATGAGTGAGGTATTTCTGTTTGTCTAATATTATGGTGAACTACTGAATAGCAATGGATGGGTCGCTCATAAATTATGTCATGCTTTTAATGGAAGGGAGCTTTGGGAATTATGATAATCTGTACACAAAATTTAAGGTCCTTAAAAAACATGACAAAGGGGGAGGGTTTTGAAAATGGTCCTTTTTTGCGTGACATAATTAATGAACGTTCCCTTTGGGGAATGCTCCACCCCTGTGCTATTCAAGAGACATCTGCATCAAACGGTTTGCATAAAAAATTGGTGTTTTTTTTATTCATTTAAGCACTTCAAATGGATATAATTGATTTTGATCGAAGTCACCCCATTATTGAAAATTGGCCGCGGGAATTAAACATTTTTTTTAAAGTTCATCTGACATAATAAATTTCTTAAATATCTGTGTAGTGTACTGGTTTTAAAAATGTAAAACAAAATTTTAAAGATAATTATCATAGAAAATTTCATGAAATAGTTCAAAAAGTGTTCGAAGTCACCCCGTTTTACGGTACTCAGATACGTTTAAGCATCCAATAAACAAGTTTAATTTTCGCTGTCGAGCAGAATAAAATCGGTAAAATAATACTGTTAGTCACAAATTGCTAAAAAATAAGGCTTTCACCATCGATTATATGAACCTCATATGGTATGGTTCCATGATATTTTCCGGAAAGCCGTTTCCCGGAATGAGTTTTGAAAGAAAAGGAAGGAATTCCTGAAAATTTTTCATTCCAGGAAATGTCATAGACCTATGTGGAACTAACAGTTTATCAAGCAGCCAGCGTGTCCAAATGCGTTGAAAAAATGTTTTACTATGACTTGCCAACTTTTCCCAAGGTGAACTTCGTGAAACACCGCTTATCTTTCGAACGCTGGTATCAATCTAACCTCCACAATTTCCGTTAATTTACTGAATAATTATCACGGAAGCATTAGTGCTCGCTGAAAAATGTTAGTATTTACTCAAAATACCAACGATTGACAAAAGTTTCAGTGAAATGAAGCTGAAAAACGAGTTAAGTTAATGTAAAAAAAATAATGTAAATAACAACATGATTATGAGCAGAATCGCAATCAAGCACTATGTATAAGCAACAGTGTCATCAGTGTCATTATGATACAAAAAAGTGCATTTTGTTTTTTAAAAGAGCCTTGCTTTTGCTGCTTAACTCCATCATAAATGAAAACTCGAAACCAGTGAACGCTCTAACGAAAATATCACCCAAATAGGTAGAAACCTCCCATTCATTGATGTTCCAGCATCGCACGACCCATTTCGGTCCTCCCTTAGCTCAGTCGCTAAAGGCGCAGCTACAAAGCAACACCATGCTGGAGGTGGCTGGGTTCGATTCCCGGTCTGGTCAAGGAATTTTTCTTAAAGGGAAATTTCTCGACTCCATGGGCATAGCGTACTTGAATGTACTTGTCACACAATCATACTAATGCAAAAAGTGGTACTTGGTATCGAAAGCTATCAACCAATAACTGTGGAAGTGCATTTAGAACACTAAGTTGAGAGAAAGCAAAAAGCTAATTGTAGAAGCAATAAGCTTGAAACGCTAAAAGAAGAAGAATCGACCTCCCCCCCCCCCCCCTTCAAAATGAAGAGGGGTATTGAACTGCCATAGAAACATTTCTTGCCTCCAAAAATCTCAACATGCCAAATTTGGTTTCATTTGCTTCATTGGCTCTCGAGTTATACTCAAAATTATGTATGGGGAGACCCTTCCAGAACGCGGAGGGGTCTCAAACCACAATAGAAACATTTCTTGCCGTCGAAAACCTCCACATGCCAAATTTGGTTCCATTTACTTGATTAGTTCTCGAGTTATGCAGAAATTTGTGTTGCATTTGTATGGAACCCCCCCCCTCCCTCTCCCTACCAGATGGCGGAGGAGTCTCAAACTTCCATAGAAACATTTCTCTCCTCCAAAAACCTCCACATGCCAAATTTGGTTACATATGCTTGATTAGCTCTCGAGTTATGCACAAATTTGTGTTTCATTAGTATTAGAGCCCCCTTCTTACAGAGGGCGGAGGGATCTCGAGTTACCTTAGAAACATTTCTTGCTTTCACAAACCTTTACCTGCTAAATTTGGTTCCATTTACTTGATTAGTTCTCGAGTTATGCAGACACTTGTGTTTTATTTGTATGGGAGCACCGCCCCCCCCCCCTGCCAGAGAGAGAGGAGGGGTCTCGAACTACCGTAGAAACATTTATTGCCTTCAAAATCCCCGCAAGCCAAATTTGGTTCCATTTGCTTTATTAGATCTGGAGTTATGAAGAAATTTCAGTTTCATTTGTATGACAGCACCCCTTCTTGGAGAGGGGAGGGGTCTCAAACCACCATAGAATCATTTTTCGCCTCCAGAAAACCCCACATGCCAAATTTGGTTCCATTTGCTTGATTAGTTCTTGAGATATGCAGAAAATTCTGTTTCATTTGTATGGGAGCCTCCCTTTCTAGACAGGGGAGGGGCTCATACTACCATACCCAAGCAACACACACGTTTTATAACGGTTGAAAATACTTGTATATGACTAGATTTGGTTATAAAGAAGGTTACTCAACATAAAAGCATGCAGATGTGTCACTAGGGTAGAAACATTTCTTGCCTCCAAAAACTTCCACATGCTAAATTTGGGTTCCTTTGCTTGATAAGTTCTCGAGTTGTGCAGAAATTTGTGCTTCATTTGTATGGGAGCCCCCTCTTTCAGAGGAGGAAGGGGTCTCTTATTTTTTTAAAACCTTCCCCGGCCCCAAAATTTTCTATAAAAATTTTGGGGTGGGTGGAGTGTTGGGGAATGGGTTGAAAAAATATATTTTTTTTTTTTTTTTTATATATTTTTTTTTATTTATATTTAAATAAATTTATATATATATATATATATATATATATATATATATAGTTTTTGATTTTTGTTCATATTGTGGCGCTCCTGGTAGACGGATTTGGAAGTTCTTGGCGCCCACGTGTCGGGAATTTTGTCAGCTTCACGTATGTATTTTTGAACAATCAACATGGAAGCCGAAAGAAGGGAAAAAATGTGCACAGTTATTTGGAAAATCCATTGTGGTGTGCATCTAGGCTAGCTAAACAGCTGAAATTGCCCAGAAATACCGTATGGCGCGTTATCAAACGGTATAAGGAAACATTGACGACGATTCGAATAACAATGTCACTTTATCGGCATATGCTATTTCCAAAACTTCGATGAACTGAACATGCTTCATGCTGAAGAAAGTGCTGCGTTCTATCTTGAATCAGTGAAGAACTCATTAACTAGTGGATACGATGACGAAAATACAGGTGATGATGAGAATTCTGCTGACATGGTCGGAAATTCTCAAACGGATGATGAGTTTTTCATCCGAATTCCGCTACTCGCGTTGGAACTAGTTGGAAAACTAAAGTGTGAACAATGCTTGCTACAGGTCATTCGGGATCTCGGGGTTCTTCCTTAGCTCAGTCGGTAATGGCACAGCTACAAAGCAACACCATGCCTAAGGTGGCTGGGTTCGATTCCAGGTCTGGTCTAGGTATTTTTCGTTAAGGAAAATTTCTCGACACCCTGGGCATAGGGTATAATTGTACTTGCCACATAATCATACTAATGCGAAAATGGTACTTGGCATCGAAAGCACTCAATTTATAACTGTGGGGGTGCATTTAGGACACTAAGTTGAGGGCAAGCAATAAGTTAATTGTGAAAGCAAAAAGCAAAATGCTGAAGAAAAAAAAGGTCATTCAGGATGCCGAATACTTTATAAATTTAACATTGCCAAGTATTATGCGAAGCGGGAAAACATGATCGTCATGACAATTTACAACGCCCAGCAGCTTGTTTTCATGCAACTATCACGGCACATTTTGAATCAAGATTTGGTGAATAACCATCGCAAAATCTTGACAAATTAGTGCATTGATTTTCATCGGAAGCTGCGACTGGAACAATATGCTAAAAAATGTGGTAAAGCAAAGCACACACTCCGCAAAAAGCTTATTCATTTGATTCTTTTCCGGGGTGAAAGCGATTTACCTTAACAGTCATAAACGTTGTTTACCGTAGAGAAATATATAATAAGATAAAATAAATGCAATAATGAAAAATCTATTAAAAAGAATGAAATTATTACCTATGCTTAAAAAAAAAAAATACATGAAGGAACTCGATTCTGTCGAAATCCGGAAAACCTACTAGCGAAAATCGATCATTCTGATGCATGATAACGGGCATCGGAGATATTACGATGAATGGCGCATCACTTTGTGAATCCAGTGAAATACCTCTTCCTTAAGGTATCTCATATAGTTCTCTAGACAAATCGGTTTTGGGAAGTAGATTTTCCAGATTTTGACTGGTACGAGTATATCTTGTTTATAAATACCTAGTTCAAAAAAGAACGAATGGTGAATGAAAAATCGTTGGCATGACTTAATTTGTTACATGGAATATCTATGATGACGTTACATTTTACAAAAAATATCATTGGCTCTACACAAAGAACTTTAAATTAATGGTTTGGCAAACAATCTAATAATCGCTTTTACCTTCCAAAAGTTATTTCACTTTAAGAAATATTCAAACGGCTAACAAACAAATGTTCAAAAATAATGGACTTCGTGTTTGAACGATCCCTTGAAACTCTTGCGCAATTGATTATTGACCGCTCTCCTTAGGAAACGCTAATCGGCTCCCTCTGCCCATTTGAAACACGTTTTATATGAAGCAATTCCAAATTTTGTACCGATTGTCACATTTAATACCCCTCCCTCCCTTCAGTGTTTGATGTAATTTATGTACAACACACTTTTATGTTTCCACTGGTTCCATGTTCACTGCAAGCGTAAAATGTAACAAAATTTGCATTAACATTTTTATCGCACACAATATCTGCATTCCGATCTTTTTAGAAGATACGCTAGATTTTTTTTCGATTCGACACGTTTGACAGTACCACCGGACCAATTTTTTGAGTTTCACTAACAATGTACTAGAAGTGTCAAGATGTTCCCGGGTTG
>JAHHFK020003353.1:0-91216 GCA_024533555.2 Aedes koreicus
TCTCTTATGCACCTGGTTGTGTGGTCACGGCTATCAGGGTCTACCCGGGAGGAATTGAAATTTATTTGCGGACTCACTTCCCTAAACTGCACTGATCGAACAAAAGTGAAATCAAAAAGATGGTGGATATGAATATATGGTCATAAAAGAAAACTAACTAAATTTGAATAATTTATAATCTAATGACAACTATTTATTAGACGGGTAGGAGGCAAAAAAGGAACAAAATTGGTCAAAAAAAAGGAAAGAGGATGTAATGCACCTACTTTTACTCGGGTTGCTGGTAGGGTAGGAGAGCGGGCGTCGCTTCTCGGCGTCGTTTGCTTCACGGCTTTGGCGAAGATGATACGCCGATCTCTCGCTGTCGGACTCCGATGCTTCTTGGCGGGACGGACCAACTATACCGACTCAGGACCACGTGGCGTAATTTTGTAGCACACTTAGCGACTGAAGCGGACGATCAATTTCGCGGTGATGCCAGAACTCTAGGCACACTGGAGTTTTGCCTCGCCGTCGGAACACACTTCGGTTAGCGTTTTCGCTGACACTGCACGCAATAATGAAAACTTGGATGAGACTTAATTTTTCCACTGTTTAATGTTAAGTATTTCGTTACCGAATAAGACCCGGATCCATCGCTGCATGGGGTTTTTATATTGTCGCTGGTTGCACACAGTCTCGGGATCCGTTGTATGGTGACGTTTGAACAACGTCAAAAGAAAGGTTGGTACAAGTGGTTTTTTTTTGGTGTCAGGGGGTATAGGAGTATATGGAGTTCACAATTTAAATTCAAATTTTTAAAACTAATATTTACATTTTTTTTTTGGGAAAGAGGGCATCTGACACCAAGGAAAGGGATAGGATAGGCTAAGACAAATTTAATTTAATTCGTAGTTTAATTCTATGACCAACAAAATACAAAATATTATAAATAAGACTTAGGAAAAATATATACAATTTATTATTAATGATCGATCAGTGCAAAATAATATTGGGAACGATTTGAGAGGTTACAATTAGCCCGGGGTTCGGATAAAAAAAAATTTAGTTATTCAATTTTTTTTTCAAATTTCTGCCGCGCAAATGTCTGTTTTTTTTTCCTTTATAATTTTTCTATTTTGGGGCAGATACGTGTTGGACATATGACCTGATCGTAGAGCACTTTCTTCTTTTCCAAATTCAGTTTGATTTGACGGAATGATTACTTCCCTAGGGAATCTTTTTCGTCAATTCACGTGAATTTGGAAGAGTGAACCTGGAGCTTTTCGTTCGTCATTTTATGTCGTCACTCGATCTGTCCGGGGGAGTTTGGGGTAAATATATTGTATTACATTAGAAGTACCAACTAAACAAGTCATTTCTTCTCTTCTAATATCAAATAAGTTTAGTGAAATGAGTACTTCCGAAGGAAATCTTTTCCACTAAATTATTTGAATACTTAGAAGAGTGAACCTATGACACCTTATTTGTCAGGTCTTCTTAATCTAATAAATAATCAATATCTGTGTTGAAAGGGATAGAGATACAAGTAAGTTAGAAAGAAGTGATCAGTAAAACCACTCTTCTCTATGAATTTCAGCTTGATTTAATGGAATGATTACTTCCCGAGGGAATCTTTTCCACAAAATCACTTGAAGGTCAAAGAGTGAGCCTGGATTTTTATGATCTCCCGTTTCTAACTTACTTAATCTTCAAAAGAGGATTGGGAGCAAAGTGTAGAGATGAATATCAGTTTAGATATGATGACTCAAAGTAACACTCTTCTCATCAAGATCCAGTTTAGTTTGGTGGGATGATTACTTCCCGTGGGAATCTTTCTCACAAATTTATATGATTTTTGATGAGTGAGCCTGGTTATTTTGAGTCTACTTTATATAAAGCTGACCCTTCTCGATAGTGCACTTTTCAGGAATAGGTGAGATGAATGTCAATCGGAAGTAATAATTAGGGAGACCACTCTTCTCTTTGAAATCCAGTTTGATTCAGTGGAATGATTACTTCCCGAGGGAATCTTTTCCACCAAATCACGTGGATTTGAAAGAGTGAGCCTGGGAACCCATGAATCATGTGCTCTCCGATTCAGCCAATCTCAATTGTATGTATATAAAGGGTCTAAATTATAAATATTACATAATACGATGTGCGATATTTTGTTCAGTTATTTAGTGGTACATGATTGTTTTAGTGCAATTTACAATATTCTATATCGTCAGAAAATCGTCTTATGCAATTTGTCTTCCTCACGTATGCTAAGGTAAACTAGAATGTGTTACTCTACCGTCAACAATTATTGACCAAAAACAATTTACTTGAATTAAGAATATTAAAAAAACTAAACTAAATGCGAATATGCTTCCATTTGATCATAACCATCTTTATCTCAACCGCTTTGGTTAAATTAAACAATATTTCCTAATGAGCTACACGTTGAATTTTCAACATAGATCCATTAAATTGTGATTTATTATGCTAGGGCGCCCTATAATTAAGTTGTTTCTTCGAACACCTAGACGGCTCTGTCGTGAAGAGCGGCTGGGTTCGGATGATTGAAATAAATTAATTCAAAAATCATCTCTCTGGAGTGAATTCCTCTGAATTCCAACGAGAGGCCATTTTGAAATGTTATGCTAGTTGAATTTAATACTACTATAAAAACTACCACCTGGGCTACCGTGTTGCCAACCACGGCCGCCGTTGGGCAGGAATGTCGATAATGAAATCGCGAGAAATGTCAAACTACTGTTTACGCTTAGTGTGAGGACGACGTGAGGAAGAGTGGGTATGGCCCAGCTAAAAATAGTCGGGAATCCTCGGTCAAGGACATGCCAATTTGGCTGAGGTCAACGGCAAAAGGATTTCCCATAACCGACCAGCTGGCAGCGAGAGCATATTCCAGGCGATGATGAAAAAGGTTTGTATGTTGTTCGCTAAAGTTTCTCTGTTGGGTGTTTTGTTTCCCTTTTTTTTCCTTTCTTTTTCTTTCAGGAGCTCCTGTCTATTTGTACGAAGAAATTGCTGATTATGTGGTTACTTGTGATTGTGATTAATAAAGAATATCAACCGACAGTGATTTAATCACCTCATCCGGGTTTCAAATGCGAAGCTGGCCAGACGCCGAGGGGTTTCCCTGACAAATCCTCCAGATCATATGAGGAGGTGCCGATCTTTTTCTTAACTTTACATGGAAGAAACTGAGCTGCATATTTTGCATTATAGTGGGCAACTGCACTAGAGGGCTTCATGTTTCTACGGTACACGAGCTGCCCTGCATAGAAAGATTTTGCGAAACGACGGTGGCGGAGATTGTATTGTTTCTGAGATGCTTCGTGTGCTTTTGAAAGATTTTTCTGAACAATGTCGTAAATTTGGCTAAACTGCTGTTTACGCCGTTCAATTTTCTCGGCTTCAGACAGACTTTCATCGTGTCGATATAGCTGGTGATCTGTCCCCTTTTCAGATAGCTCTTGGCCGTGAGTGACGTAGTAAGGCGTATAGCCGGTGGATGCGTGGATGCTGGTGTTTAGAATAACCTCGATCTCGGAAATTTTCAGATCCCATGAACGTTGATCTTCTTTTGCGTATGTACGTATGGCCGTGTTGATAGTGCGGTTGACGCGCTCTACCGGGTTGGCCTGAGAGTGATACCGGGAGTTCAGCCAGTGTGCAATTCCGAAGTGATCCAGTAGGTTTTTGAACTCTTTTGAAGTAAAAGTGCTTCCGTTATCGGATATTATAGCTTCAGGAACAGAGTTGCGGTAAAACCACTGATCGCGAAGAATCGCACACATGGCGGAGCTGTCTAGTTTCCTCACAGGATGGATCATAACCCACTTTGAAAACAGGTCTGAAATAACCAGGATATGCTGGTTACCTTTTCGACTTCGTGGGAGTGGCCCTACAAAGTCAAGAGAAATAATCTGCCATGGCCGCGTAGCCACGCGCATTTTGCCCATTTCAGGGAAAATTGGTACGAAAGGGGCCTTCACCTCTTTACAAGTTTGGCAAGATTGAATGTACTTTCTAATATTGGGTCCCATTTTGGGCCAGTAGAACCGTTTGCGAATGCGAGCCAACGTTTTCTCATACCCCAAGTGGAAACAATCGTCATGGTTCTCTTTCAAAATTTTAGGAATTTCATCCGACTGTGGCACTTGTTTCCATTCAAAGCGGTTGTCGAAAGGCTCATTCCTGGCAGTCACAAATTTGAAAAGTTTGCCAGCATCCACTTTAAAATCTACAAATTCATCTGGCCTACCCAACACTTTCTGCATGAGAGAAGAGTGCCAGGTTGTAGTTGAGGAGCCTCGGACTGTAGCAATACTCCTAGATAGGGCATCTGGGACAACATTGTCCTTACCCTTTCGATGCAGTACAGCCATATCGTATTGCTGCAAGTCCAAGCTCCATCTACTGCAACGTGAGCCTACTTTCCACTTCGTGTGTAAAATGTGGGTTAGAGCAGAGGAATCTGTAATTAAAGTAAAATGATACCCTTCTATGTAGCCTCGAAAGGCGTCTATGGACAGTATAGCAGCCAAGGCTTCCTTTTCGGCCGCATGGTAATTTTTTTGTGGGGTGGTTAGTTTGTGGCTATAATAGGAAATAACCTTCTCTCTACCTTCTTGATGCTGCGTGAGGATACCGGCAATGGCTACGTCACTGGCATCGGTTTGAATGGTAAACTCTTTTGAGAAGTCAGGGCTTCCCAAGATCGGAGCAGACACCAGAAGTTCTTTCACATCGCAGAAGGACTTTTCAGCCTCGTCGGTCCAACGAATAACTTTCGTTTTTGTTTTAAGAAGCTCTGTGAGGCCAGCAGTGATGCCGCTGAAGTCGGGGATGAACCGACGATAATAGTTGGCCATCCCCAAGAACCTCCTAAGCTTCGTCACGGTAGTAGGCCTCTCATATTCAATTATAGGCCGAATCTTATCAGGGTTTGTTCGGAGGCCGTTTGAACTAAGGAGATAACCCAAGAACGAGATTTCGGATACTCCAAACTTGGATTTCTCGAGATTTATACTCAGATTAGCCTCGAGTAACCTACGCGCAATTTCGCGGAGCAACTGTACGTGTTGCTCGAATGTTTCCGTAACCACGACGATATCGTCGAGGTATACGAAGACATAAGGTTCCAGTACACCATGGCCGAGTACCTTGTCCATAAGCCGGGCTAATGTAGCGGGGCTATTGACAAGACCAAATGGCATTCGGGTGTACTGGAACAGCCCCTTGCCTTGCACACAGAAGGCAGTATATTTTCTGGAAGAATGATCCAGAGGAATTTGAAGGAAAGCTTCCGAAAGATCGATAGTCGACAAATATCTGGCCTTTGGAAGCTGACCAAGGATTCTGCAAGGATGCGGCAAGGGGTATGCGTCACGTACAGTGCGCTCGTTAATTTTGCGGGCATCTAGGCATAATCGAACTTTATTCGGTTTGATCACAGGTACGCAATTAAGAGACCAGCCAGAATTGCTAGGCTCAATTATTCCGGTGTCTAATAACCGTTGTAACTCCACCGCAACCAGTCCTTGGGTTTTTGGGGACATTACATAGGGAAATTGTCTTATCGGAGCTTTATGCTTCCACTCGTCCTGTATTTCGATTTTGTGTACAGCAAGTGGGGTCATTGTTAGATGACCTGGGCGAGCAGGCAGGAACAGTTGTTTGATTTGGTCAAGAATTTGCCGTTCTTCCACTGATAGGGAGGTCGATGGCGACGGTGGGTTACTAGAAGATTCCAAATTCGAGTTCTCGATTGTGGCACATTGCTGAATGGTCGGTTGGATGTGGAACTTTTTCCAAAAATCCATACCGCATATACAGTCAATGGCCAATTTAGGAACAACCAATGTGGGAATAATTTTTACCAAACCGTTAAAGGAGAAAGGTAAGTATAATTGACCCAAAACATTTAACTGCTCTCCACTTGCCGTTCGCAACACGGTTGAAGTACGGACGGGTGAGAGCTTATGTGGTTTGATTTTAGAATAGATAGTGTCACTGATCAACGTCAGGTTGCTTCCACTGTCTAATAAAGCCTTGAATTGAATTTCGTACAAACCAACTGTGGTGTACGGTCGATTATCGTTGGGATATGGGTAAGAGACTAAGCAGGTCGTAGGTTCGAGAGAGTAAATTTCATCACTAGCAGGTTCAAAGAATGCTGAAAGGTTTAGTTTTGTACCACACGCGTTCAATGGTGCAGCAAGCCGCGATTTTCGCTCGCTGTCATCACGTTTTTTGTGCAAAAAGGGCAATTATCGGTGGGGTATCCGCGAAAACCACAGTTTTCGCACAGAACTGCTTTGGGAAGCCTACATGTGTTCATGCGATGCCCAAAAATACCACAATTAAAACAATGGTTTTTCGGTGGCGGGCAGTGCGAGTCGATTAGGGCTGTTAGAGTAAGCGGGCGACTCGATTGAGTGTTGCATGGAGCTGAGGCCTGATGCTGCATTCGCGCATGGTTAGACGTTGGAACTGCGGAATTTTGATTCAAACTAGACGGGTTCCTGTTTCGGTCTCTATTGCTAAATTGGGTTGCGGAGGTTGAGGTTTGATTGTTTTGCTGCTCTGCTTTGTTAGCTTTGGGTTTGGGATCTTTAGCAGTGACTGCGTTAGTATGCTTCTCCGTTCCAAAAACTTTATTGTAGGCAGAGAAATTTAACGCGTCTACTTTCTGCCCTGCTGCAACAAGTGTAGCCAAATCGGTAAGCGGTAGAAAATTGAGCTGCCGTTTATAATCAATGCGCATATTTTGCAATAATATTTGCATCTTTTCGTAATCGGGAATTTGATTACTCATGGTGCGAAAGAGACGCTCCATTTCGTAATAAAACTCGTTAAAAGGTTCGTTACGTTGCTGGCGCCTCTGATAAATTTTCATTTTTATTAGGGCGTCTAAATCTGGATGCATAAAGGTACGCCGTAATTCCAATACTAAATGTGGCCAATTCAACAGGCGACCCGTAGTACGCATAGTCATGTACCATTTAAGAGCATGTCCGGTGAAAAGATGAATAGCCGATTCGAATAACTCCGCTTCGGACACGTGTTCAGCAAGCGACAATGCTTGAACTACTTCTAAAAACTCATTCAATTTCAGTCCGTGATCCTCGCCATCGTATTTTGTCAAAGTCCACCTAGACACTGGCAATGTACGATGTGAGAATTGACGTGGATTGAAAGAATTTTGAACAGGGTGCAAACAGGGGATTGGATTCGCATGGCTATACACAGGCCAAGTTGTGCCGTTCGAGGAAATATAATTGTTTCCCATTGGTGGTGGATTATGTGGCGCGTAAGCCGAATAGGCATGAGGAGCCTGCGGGGGATTGTAAAAAATATTTGGCACACTGCTGGTGGGTTGAGGAGGATTGGTTGATGTGGATTGAAATGCATTCGAAAGACTCGCAGCAGCCGTATTAAACCCCTCGCTTGGATTGGGGTTAGATCTACCCGAACTTGTAGCGGTTGTGGGATTTTCTACCGATCGGGTTGTAACCGCCGGACAATTACTACGCACATTGTCAGTAACACCAACCGTCTGAGCGGAAATTTCCCTACTATTATCTCGCACATTCAACTTTTCTTCAAGACTTCGAATTTGAGCTTGCAAAGCGATAATCAGTTCCCGATCTGATGAAGCATTGTTTAAAACTTCCCTATCCCCATCTTCGCTTTGCAAATTATTGATTTGCGGTGGTGCGGATGGTTCCACAAATAAACCTTCTATAGGCAGATCTTCTTCAATTTCCCCTTCAGGAGCACTAGACTGGGTGTAAAAGAAATCTCGCAACAATACAACACATTTCACCAGCAATATGCGCAACTGTTCGGCGAGTACATTGTTCTCGTGGCAATTTGCCACCATCTGAAAAAGCCGATGACTAAGATGCAGAAGCCTGGTCTTACATTTTTCCCTAGAAGTACTGTCCCCACATCTTAAAGCGTCACACATTTCCTGATATTTATGTTCGCATAGCCCTATCTCTTCAACTTTTTCTGCATTAAGCTTGGCTCGCAGAATTATTTTTTCCTCTTTCTCAACTTTCATTTGTTGTTTCAAACTTCTCCGCCTTCGGCAACATGTTGGATCATCGCGAATGACGATAGTCCGTATATCTAATTCAAATAGAAGCTCTTCTTCTAACAAGTGATCCACGCGCATATGGTGGTACCACCCTAGCATCCTTTCAACGGCTTGATCGTAGCTATTGCTTGGTTGAGCCATTCTGAATGAAATCTTTAGACTCGAAATTTATTATCCTAATTTAAACAAAGCGCTGAGAAAGCGAAAACGAAATTGAAAATAAAAGCCTAGGATTGAACTATTGTTCTAACGCACAAAAAATTCTAATTTGCCTCACCACGTGTTTCGCAAATGCGGTAAATAACTCGTTATCATCACCCGAAACGAAATTGCTTGCACTATCAAATACCACTGAAATCATCAATTTATCGCACTTCGATATCACTTATTAATATAAATCATTTAGAGCCTAAGGAATATTGGAAATATATATACAATGGAATAAGGAAATAAGGTTAAGGATTAAGGAAATTCAGAAATTTGTTAGGAAGAAATTTACAAAATTGAAATTTAATCGATTTCAATTCCACCCGGAGCACATTAAAAAAAAGGGTTCTAATTTAATTTCAAACAAGAAACCTCTTTTATACTCTTTTATCGTTGGGCGCCAATTGTAACTGTTTGGTACCTTGCACCACTTGTGTGGTCACGACTATCAGGGTCTACCCGGGAGGAATTGAAATTTATTTGCGGACTCACTTCCCTAAACTGCACTGATCGAACAAAAGTGAAATCAAAAAGATGGTGGATATGAATATATGGTCATAAAAGAAAACTAACTAAATTTGAATAATTTATAATCTAATGACAACTATTTATTAGACGGGTTAGAGAGGCAAAAAAGGAACAAAATTGGTCAAAAAAAAGGAAAGAGGATGTAATGCACCTACTTTTACTCGGGTTGCTGGTAGGGTAGGAGAGCGGGCGTCGCTTCTCGGCGTCGTTTGCTTCACGGCTTTGGCGAAGATGATACGCCGATCTCTCGCTGTCGGACTCCGATGCTTCTTGGCGGGACGGACCAACTATACCGACTCAGGACCACGTGGCGTAATTTTGTAGCACACTTAGCGACTGAAGCGGACGATCAATTTCGCGGTGATGCCAGAACTCTAGGCACACTGGAGTTTTGCCTCGCCGTCGGAACACACTTCGGTTAGCGTTTTCGCTGACACTGCACGCAATAATGAAAACTTGGATGAGACTTAATTTTTCCACTGTTTAATGTTAAGTATTTCGTTACCGAATAAGACCCGGATCCATCGCTGCATGGGGTTTTTATATTGTCGCTGGTTGCACACAGTCTCGGGATCCGTTGTATGGTGACGTTTGAACAACGTCAAAAGAAAGGTTGGTACAAGTGGTTTTTTTTTTTTTTGGTGTCAGGGGGTATAGGAGTATATGGAGTTCACAATTTAAATTCAAATTTTTAAAACTAATATTTACATTTTTTTTTGGGAAAGAGGGCATCTGACACCAAGGAAAGGGATAGGATAGGCTAAGACAAATTTAATTTAATTCGTAGTTTAATTCTATGACCAACAAAATACAAAATATTATAAATAAGACTTAGGAAAAATATATACAATTTATTATTAATGATCGATCAGTGCAAAATAATATTGGGAACGATTTGAGAGGTTACAACCCTGAGTCAAAAAGATTTTTCTTCGAATTCAAAGTGAATTATTTTTGAACTAAATATCTATTTATCTGCGTGCAGCTTTGAAAAATAATGTTCAATCCAAACGAAACAATATCAATTCATGAAAATATGTTTTTGCTATATTTCAAATTCTTAATGTTCTATGGAATTAAGAAATAAAAATAAACTCAAATATGATTGGAACAAAGTCTACATAAGTGGCGAACCAGCCCAGGAGGCTGAAAGCCACTATAATAAAGATATAAAAAAAAACAAAGTCTACCAAGACATTTACTCCAAGTTGATTTCAAATTTATTTTATTTTGATTTTGTTTGTAGTCCCCACTATCATGTATGAGTGTGCACGAAAGCAATGAATTTGTTTCAATACACGCACACCCTCAAAAATATGTGCAACAAAAACTGTGTAGCACACTCGTGAATCGTGTGTCACGGTTGAACTATACGATACAAAAACTGACAGCGCAACTCATCAAAGGCAATTGGTGAATTAAACAACACAGCTAGTGTATAATAGTCGCGCTGTTTTTCTGATATCGAATTCGTTTTTGAACCTACACAGAAGAACCAATTTTGGGTATAGTTATGTTAACCGACCCGTTGGGTATAAATACTTACTTTTGGGTATTTCACCCAAAGTAGGTTGGAAACAACGAGAGTTGCGTTCAACCTGCGATTCCTGAACTTATTGTCAGTGCAAACCTCAATCCGATACTAGTTACAAATAAAACCGTACTCACTGACTTTCAACACACAACAAGCCGACCCAATTTTGATACCTGATCCAGGTTGGAACTTGGAACTGGATCAAACACGAATTCGCTATAATTGTGAAAAAAAAATTAGGATTACGCGTATATATGAAGTTTAACAACAATCGGTGAACAGCACATTAAATTGTTAAAAAGTTTGTTTTTGCCTCAACCGTCATGAATAAACCTAGCTACTATCCAAATTACTACTCCATTGACGATGTGATGGTAACCCAGGAGCGTATTCCTAGCCGGTCGCTACATAATCTGTATCAAATGGGTAGGTACGTATGCTGCATGATTTCGAAAAAATAATTCTAATATTGTAGGTCGTAGGGTTCCTGGATTCTTCTGAAAAGTCCGATCATTTAGAGCCTAATCAACAACTTGAACTTCCTCTTTGGTATCTACTGCAGCAGGATGAGCGTAGTCCAAATTTCGCGTGAGTTGTCAGCAGTTTTGTGACTACTATAATAGTTCAAGAAATAACTAGGGAATTTTGTTTATAGGCTAATTGTTCCGGACATTTTTACCGCAGCATATAAAGAGATTTATAAAGCGGACGCCAACTACGTCGAGCTTGGTAAACTGCATAAATTTTACTACGAATTAGGCATGCATCTATGTAAATTCGAAACAGGAGATGACTTAGCGGAGATGCTGTTCGATACTGCTCAAGAACGCTTAAAAGGAATCAAGGATACGTGCAACAACGTCAGCAGCGAAAATTTAATGGACAATAAGAAGCTGGAACATTTGGAACGTATGTTATATGAAGCAGGTAGCAAAACTCATAAAATGTTTTCCGACTGGCTGCAGGAAAAATCGGTCAACATCAAATCAACAGAACTGGTTACGAACCACCGTAAAAGGAAACGTGATGCTTTGGATGGAGATGAGAGCTCTTCGTCCCAACGAACTTCGATGTAAGTTTCTTTTGCTTGCTGTCGATAAATGATGACTTAGTGTTTTCTCACGAGTTTTTATTCAATTAAATGATGTAATTTGATGTTCTAAAGAGCAGTTTGCTTTCCTGCCGTATATTTTTATTGGTTTCGAAAAATCCTTTAATGATGAGGCTCAGCATTCGGAGCTCCAACTTCCTGTTCTTCAGGGGTGTGTGGCCAGAACGAAGGGCGGTTGATCGCATCCAAAGCTTGCTGTAATGAAAAGTAAGTTAGAGTATTCAAAGTTTTATAGTGCATTTTATAAGGCGCAAAATTGACCAACTTTAGGTCTGTCAGTCTGAAGAGAGGAGTATAAAAACATATGGCCTTACATCTGGATAGG
The DNA here is from genome assembly GCA_024533555.2 of Aedes koreicus. Lineage (NCBI taxonomy): Eukaryota > Metazoa > Arthropoda > Insecta > Diptera > Culicidae > Aedes > Aedes koreicus. The sequence goes on from JAHHFK020003353.1 coordinate 11,804, forward strand.
CATCGCGGTAATCTTCCATGGTCATTTGATCGAATGGTAGTAGGGCCTTCAAAGCAGCAATTTGGCTCTGGTAATCAGCAATTCTTCCTTCGGAATCTTTGACAAATTTGGAGATTTCTTCACGGACCTGCTTCTCCTGGGCTTCTACCTGCGATGTTACATTGTCTGCTGGATATGGAACCTGCAGGGCTTCATAGGCCTTCTGAAACTTATCCACCATTCCAGCGACGGGAACATTCTTTTGGTAGAAGGTCCAGTCGAGCTTCGGCGGAGCTTCAGGGTTAGCCATGACGCTAAAATACAGTGAGATTTATCAAACATGTTTCAGGCTCGAATTTTTTATAAGTTTTGGACAAGGCAGATGAATTAGAACAATAAAACAGATAAACAGGCCTAATAAGTTAGTTTTTTTTTCCTAGTGATTTAGAGTACTTGTTGAACGATGCAACCCCAGGCTATGCAGTGGACAATCCGGACGGAACGGACAGACGACCGGAGAATACCTTCGAGACGCGTCACCGTGGAAGAGAATAAAATGCGAACGATATATGTTTTACTTGTGCTTTATTCGGTAGCTTAACTCGGACTGATGCTCTTACCTTCTTGACTCTGTGCATCTCGTTGACGCCGCTTAACGGCACTCGCCGTTTACTGTTTCTCTCTTATGCAGTGTTGCCATAAAGAAGATATCGTCAATCGTCTGCGGTTCTTCCAATACTCCTCCTCGATATGTTCTTTATCCATCACCTTCGTTAGTTTGCGCCCACCAGTCCTACAGCTTCGGAAAACTTCTGCAGCTTCACGCTCCCCAATGGCTTAGTAAGCAAGTCGGCCTTCATCTCTTCTGAGCTGCAATACTGGAGTACAACAACACCTTTCTCTGCCAGATCCTTCGCAAAATGCATGCGAGTATCTATATGCTTCGATCGACGTGACATATGGTCAAGTTGAACGAAGTCAATACAACTCCTGTTGTCTTCGTAGATTATAGTAGGCTCCACTTGATGTTCGTGAAAATCTTCCAACAATCGTCGTAGCCAAAGTAACTCCTTACACGCCTCCGACAATGCTGTGTATTCCGCTTCCATGCTTGAGAGCGCCACGCTGGTTTGTTTGCGGCTTACCCAACACACTGTAGCGTCTCCCATCTGGAACAGATATCCTGTAGTCGATTTCCTGTCTACGGTATCACCGCTCCAATCTGCGTCACAATAACCGTGTAAGTACAACCGGATTCATTCTATTACCTGTCAGCTCCAGCTTATACTTGCTCGTCTTGACCAAATATCGAACTACCCTTTTGAGTTCGTTCCAATCCACTTCGGTTGGTTGACTAGTCTGTCTACTCAGGATCGTCACGCTTGCTGTAATATCCGGGCGAGTGTTGAGTCCTATGTACAGCAACGCCCCTACAAGGCTGCGGTAGCGGTTGTTATTCGGCAACTTACTGCTTCCTTCACGGTTCTTGTAGTATCCCACGTCAAGCGGATGTTTTGAGCTTTTGGCATGCTCCAATCCGTACGATGTTGCAACTTTCCTTATATACGCCTCCTGATCTAAACTGAAGAATCCATCCTTGTTTCTGGTAACTCGGATCCCCAGAAAATGGCTGATCTCTCCGAGTGAAGTTAGCTCAATGTTCTTCTTGAGAGCCATCTCCAGTCTTATAATCTCCCTGATGTCAGTGCTGGCGACGACCATGTCATCGACATAGATGATCAGGTATACACGGTTTCCCTTGGCTGTTACCATAATATAAAAACAGGGGTCAGTGTTTGACTGCGTGAACCCGTACTCGACAAGCAATCCATGAATCGTTTCATTCCAAACACGTGCACTCTGTTTTAAACCATACAAACTCCGCTCGAGCTTACACACTTTCTTCTCGTTACCTCGCTTGATGAAACCCAGCGGTTGCTGCATGTAAATTTCCTCTGTTAGTTTTCCATGCAGATACGCACACTTAACGTCCAAATAGTGCACTACCATTTGTTTGTGACCTGCCTGCTAGCGACAGCAAGACTCTCAACGTTGTTTGACTCGCTACCGGGGAGAACACTGCACTGTAGTCGACCCCGTACTGTTGTGTAAAACCCTGCGCGACTAGGCGTGCCTTGAAACGGGTGATGTTTCCTTCGCTGTCCTCCTTACGGCGGTAAACCCATTTACAACCGATTGGCTTACGCCCGGCCGGTAGGTCTACTAGTTTCCACGTCCCATTCTCGATCAGCGACTGGAATTCTTCACGCATAGCTTCGGTCCACAAATCACGTTCGGGTCCGGCTACTGCTTCATCGTAACTCGTTGGTTCTGCATCTACAGCCATCGCAATATTCACAACGTAATCGTCGAACCGTGAAGGCATTTTGCCCCGAGTAGAGCGCTTCCCAGTAGCCTCTCCGGGGGCACTACTTCCACCAGCGCCAGCTGTCTGATCGTCTGCTTCGGCGTTGTCTTCTTCGCAGCTGTGAAGTTCTTCCTCAGATTCCTCCCGCTCCTCCTGCGCTTGGTCTTGCTCCTCCTGAAACTTGTCCTCCATGCTTGTCAGTCCAGGCCAATCCAAATCAGTAACGCTTCGTTCGCTGGAACCGTTTTGCTCGTTCGTCGACGATCCGTTCTTCTGCTCGATGAACCGACAATCCCGACTGATGGTTATGCTGTCATTTTCCGGGTCCAGGAACCTGTAGGCTTTTCGATCTTCGCAATACCCTACGAACAATAGCTTCCGGCCTTTTGCATCGAATTTCACACGTTTCACCGCAGGAACATGCACGTAGGCTGTTGATCCAAATACTCGGAGATGCTGCAGATTCGGTTTCACACCGAACCATTTTTCGTACGGTGTACGATCCACGGAACGAGACGGCAGTCGGTTTTGCAAATAATTTGCCGTCAAGACCGCCTCTACCCAATATTTCTTTGCAAGCCCTGCGTCCAGCAGCATACACGATGCCATTTCCTGCAGCGTCCGGTTCTTGCGTTCCGCGACGCCGTTCTGCTGGGGGGAATATGGTGCGGTTACCTCCGACTGGATGCCTTCAAGATCGTAGAACTCCTTCAATTCGCGGTTGATATATTCCCCACCTCCATCTGATCGTATGGTGCAAGGTGGTCTCCCAAAACGAGTTTTAACATGGGCTACAAAACGTTTAATACATTCCGCTACATCAGACTTTTGCCGAAGTAAGAAAACCACGCAGTAACGGCTGAAATCGTCGGTCAACGTCAAAATGTACCGACTACCTCCGGGAGTTACATTCGCCATCGGGCCGCATACATCCGTGTGGACCAGCTCAACGACTCGGCTTGACCTATGTTCTGATGCTTTGGGGAAAGAATTACGTGGCAATCTACCTTGTAGACACGGTTCGCAAACCTGTCGAATTCCGCAATCCTGTATGTCGACGCCAACCGAGAGCTCCTTCACACGCTCCAACATGGCTGGGTCGCGATGCCCCAGCCGCCTGTGCCAAGTGTGCTGGCAGTTCTTCAGATGCTGCAACACTTTTCCCAGCTTCGCGTGCTCCGTTGTATTCAACACGTACAGGTTACCACTTGTTTCCCCAGTGGCCACAACGGATCCACTATCGCTCACGATTTGGCACTTTGTTACATTAAACTTCACTTCAAACCCCCTCTGAGCCAACTTACGAACCGAGATAAGTCCACTGTTCAACGCGGGAATGTATAGTACGTCACTTACGGTGATGTCCTTCACCTTACCAGCGCCGTCGATGCAACGGACAGTGCCTTCACCGATACCGCACGCTTTTGTAACCGAACCGTCAGCCAACACAACCTCCGTTTTCACATTTCGGTCCAACTTTACGAAAAACGATTTGTCACTAGTCATGTGGCTGGAACACCCACTGTCAATGTACCAGCAGCTACTCTTCTTAACACCGCCGACCGTGAAACACACCGGAGGATCTTTTTCAGCCACTTGTTTGGCCTTCGATTCGCGCTTCGCGTTCTTCGGATCACTTTCACTCTTCTTGTTCTGTTGCTGCTTCAGCAAACGACACTGCGCCTTAAAATGACCCGGCTTTTGGCAATGAAAACAAACTTTGTTCTTCGTGTCTTTGGCCTTCATCACTTTTTCACTCGATCCACCAGAACGCTCGACTCTTCGTTGGAATTCGTCCAACAACTTTTGTTTCACGAAATCAATCGTTAGGTCTTGGTCTGGACGACTTTCCAGCGCAGTAACTAATCCGTTATATGAGTCGGGCAAACTTCTATGGATCATAGCGATTTTTAGGGAATCTTCGACTGCTTGGCCCGCGCACGTTAGCCGATCAAAGAGACTTTCCAGCTCTTGCAAGTGCTGGTCGAGATCACCACCGTCACGCATATTCAAACTGCAAATTCGCTTGAGAAGCGACACACGCGACGTCATCGTTGCCTTCTCGTGGTATGTTTTAAGTGCATTCCACACTGCTTGCGCGTCCGCGGCGTTCTTCACGAGATTTAGCTGGTTGTCTTCAATATACAACACGATTGTTGCCACGCACTTTTGGTCAGCCTTCTTCCAAGAAGTTGAAACCGGGTTCGGTTTTGGGTCCTCTACCACAAACCACAAATCCTCACGTTTGAGGAGCATTTCCATTCGTGTTTTCCACGTTTGGTAATTTTGGTTGTTTAACCGCGAAAACAAGAACTTTTCAGCCATCTCGAATGCTTTTCCGAAACACCGTTGTCCAGTTTTTTTTTTTTTTCACACAACCACTTGCGCTATGCTGTCGTTCTTCGACACTCCGTTCGTCACTCACACAACCGTAAACAAATATTTTCTGCTACGTTGCGATCGTCGCACTCAGGGCCGTACGACACCAAACCACTGACGAACCGAACAAAGACTCACTTTCGTTCGTATCGAAGAAAAAAAACACCAACGCCCACCAAAAAACGAAATACTTTCTGCCGCTCTAACGCTGACCCCGTCGAGCACCAGCCAAAATGGCGGAATCCGAAAAATCGCTCGTTCACTTTAAATTGTCAATATTTTCACCAGCTCTTCTTCCACTGTCCTGGGCCCATAACCTGTTGAACGATGCAACCCCAGGCTATGCAGTGGACAATCCGGACGGAACGGACAGACGACCGGAGAATACCTTCGAGACGCGTCACCGTGGAAGAGAATAAAATGCGAACGATATATGTTTTACTTGTGCTTTATTCGGTAGCTTAACTCGGATTGATGCTCTTACCTTCTTGACTCTGTGCATCTCGTTGACGCCGCTTAACGGCACTCGCCGTTTACTGTTTCTCTCTTATGCAGTGTTGCCATAAAGAAGATATCGTCAATCGTCTGCGGTTCTTCCAATAAAATCCAAGCTTTCATCAAGTAGATTTCAAACCAAGTAACACGAGGTGTATTAGATGATATATAGGGATATGTATTACGTTAGTGATATTGAGTGGGAATAGGGAAAGGCCAAAGAGAAATAATGTATTTTTTGGAAATTGAAAAGATATTTGGGGGTAATTTTTTATTTGTTGGTGTGGGGGTGGGAGGGGTTTTGTTGTTGTGTGGGGGGAAAAAATGTTGGATGTGTAATGCAGACAATTCGACTACTTTGTTTTAACAGTGTGACATATATTTGGTGCACCTTTGAATACACACCTTGATTTATCATGTAAAGAGAAACGTCAAATAAATATTATTATTAGTTCTTTTGCACTCGAAAGTAAAGCTCGTGTTTTGGTTTTGCTCTGCTGAGAGGTTATGGGCCCAGCGAAAAATCCATAATTTTCGTATAAAAAACGTCGCAGTTTCTCGCGGAATGGAGGACGAAGTGAGATCTTTCCGAATAAGGCCCTTCGATGGCACCGGATTCAACAACTGGAGCTTCCGGGTACGGGCGTACCTGCAGCAGTTGGAGGTGTTGCACTGCATCGAAAGGGAGGCGGAGGAGGAGCCCTTCTGGAACATTCCGGAGGCGGACGCAGTGGCAGATAAAGCAGCGAAGAAAATTAAAAGTGAGTTCCGAGTTAAAGAGGACAACAAATGTCGATCCGTATTGATCCAGTCGATCGGTGACAGTCAGTTGGAACATGTGAAAGACAAGGAGAGTCCGAAGAAGATCTGGGATGCTTTACACAATATCTTCGAACGGAAGAGTATCACCAGTCGATTTCTTCTGAAGAAGCAGCTTCTGATGATGCGTTACGACGAAAGTGAACCGTTACTGGATCATTTCCTTCGCTTTGACAAGCTGGTGCGGGAAGTCAAAGGCGCTGGCGCTCGAATGGACGAAGAGGATATTATTTGTCACTTGATGCTGACGATGCCGGAGTCATATGATGCGGTCACGACGGCATTGGAAGCGGTATCTGAACGGTTAACCATGGATCTGGTTCGGCGTAATTACCTTGATGTCGAAGCGAAGCGGCGAGGTCAGCGAAGCGATGTGAATTCCGAGGAAGCAGCGTTCTCTGGCAAGTCCGGCAAGCAAGGTAAGCTGAAATGCTTCAGTTGTGGTGGTGTCGGACATAAAAAGTTCCAGTGTCCCAAGCGGAACGACCGGGAGCGAGACAGGGAGTCTGCTTCGTCGAAGAAAACGTCGCATAAGGCAAACGTCAGCACGAAGACCGTTTCGTTTGTTGCGGCGGGTCCTCCGGAGATGGTTGCAGTTGGTTCTAGTGCAGAATCGAAGTGGTTCTTAGACAGTGGTGCTTCCGAGCATATGTCAAACGATAGTTCGTTGTTCGAATGCCTTCAGGAACTGGATAAGCCGGTAGTGATCCAAACAGCTAAAAGTGGTACAAATTTGCTTGCTCGGTACAAAGGTCGTGGTGTTGCTCAGGCTCTAGTAGGTGACGATAAAATCCATATAAACATAGAGGATGTGTTGTTTATACCGGAACTGTCGCTAAACCTCTTGTCGCTCAGGCGGCTGGAAACAACGGGAAAGAAAGTTGTATTTTTCAATGGTCGTGTGACTGTGGAAGTGAACGGGGAGATTGTGGCGACCGGTAGGCAATCCGGAAGACTCTATGCGATGGATTTCCAGTGTGAGCGAAGCGATGCTGATGTGAAAGCGCTCGTGACGGGTAAAGTTAGCCGTGAATTGGAGTTGTGGCACCATAGATTCGGCCATTTGGGAAATGACAACCTCCTGAAATTGGTGAAAAGGAACATGGTCGAAGGTTTGAAGGTGGATCGCTTGAAGGATGGATGTGTGAAGTTCCTATGTGAGCCGTGTATCCATGGTAAACAAACGAAGGAGCCGTTCCATAGTCACCCGGAGAAGCGTGCAAGTAGACCTCTGGAGATTGTACACAGTGACGTGTGTGGACCTGTTTCTCCTGTAGCGTGGGATGGTAGTTCGTATTTCGTCACATTTACGGACGATTTCACGCACGTAGCGGTAGTCTATCTGATAAAATCCAAGGATGAGGTTTTCCAACGGTTCATGGAGTACGAGGCCATGTCAACAGCCCACTTTGGTGTACGGATCTCACGACTCCGATGCGACAACGGAGGTGAGTACACGGGTAAAACGATGAAAAGTTTTTGTAAGAAGCGGGGGATTCGACTGGAGACGACCGTTCCGTATACGCCGGAACAGAACGGCGTCAGCGAGCGTCTTAATCGTACGGTAGTGGAAAAAGTACGCGCGATGCTTGAAGCTAGTGGTGTTTCGAAGGAACTATGGGGCGAAGCGGTGTATACTAGTGTTTACGTTTTGAACCGTAGTCCGAGCGTCGCGGTCGAAGGTGACGAAACTCCGTACGAGGTCTGGAGCGGTAAGAAACCGAATGTTTCAAACTTGCGGGTGTTCGGTAGTGATTGTTATATTCACGTACCGAAGCAACTGCGTAAGAAACTGGACTCGAAGACTGAAAAAGTGAAGTTCGTCGGTTATGCTCCAAACGGGTATCGAGTATGGAACGGTACGAAGGTAATTGTCGCGCGTGATGTTATCTTTAACGAAGATGAACTTGTGTTTCGGCCGTCCACTGAAGAGGACGTTCTGAACGAAGACAATATAATCGTAGTGAAAGAGCGTGTTCGAAAACCGATATCTGTTCACGAAGAAGAGCCGGATGATGAAGGCGATGAAGACCCGGACGAAGAATCGGAAGAAGAATTTCAAGAGGTCGATGAGGAATTGCCAGATGAAGATTCAGCGGGAGGGCTTAATCTGGAAAGCGGTGTGGAGGCTGGTTTGCGAAGAAGCCGGCGGATGGTGACTCGTCCAAACTGGCACGATGACTTTGAAATGGATGTGTCAGTTTTCGCTCTCAGCGCGGAAAATTTCGTCGATGGAATTCCTTCGGACATCAATGAGTTGAAGAAGCGGCAGGATTGGCCAATGTGGCTGAAGGCTATTCAGGAAGAACTTGGTTCACTGGAGAGGAACGACACCTGGAGTTTGGTGAAAGCACCCAGCGGAAAGAAGATTATAGACAGCAAATGGGTGTTCAAACTGAAGCGGAACAGTGATGGCACGATCGATAAATACAAAGCCAGGCTTGTGGCTCGTGGGTTCACCCAGCGCCAGGGTTTTGACTTCGTCGAGACATATTCACCGGTGGCCAAAATGGCTACAGTTCGTATTCTCCTGGCACTTGCGAACCATGAGGATTGGCATGTTCACCAAATGGACGTAAAGAGTGCGTTCCTGAACGGGATGCTGGAGGAAGAGATCTATATGCGGCCGCCGCCTGGCTTTGAGGCGGGGAATAATCGGATCTGCCGTTTGAACCGGGCCATCTACGGATTGAAGCAATCTTCCCGCAACTGGAATCTTCGTTTTCATCAGTTCATCGACAAGCTTGGATTCAAGAGGAGTGAACACGATTTCTGTTTTTACTTCTGGAAAGGTGACGGGATCGTTATCTATGTTCTGATTTACGTAGACGACGTACTGATTGCCAGCAATTCGCTGAAGGCGATTCGAAGCTTGAAGAGGAAGTTTTCGGCAGAATTTGACATGAAGGACTTACAGGAGGTCCAGAATTTTTTGGGGTTGAATATCCATCGTGATCGTGAGGCGGGATTGATGACGATTAGCCAAAGATCGTACGTCGAAGGAGTTCTCGAGCGGTTTGGCATGAGTAACTGCAAGCCGTCGTTGGTGCCGATGGATCCTCGCTTACGACTCGAAAAAGGAGGTGACCCAAAGCTGTTCACGGATAAGCCGTATCGTGAACTGGTCGGCTGCCTAATGTATCTGACAGTGACTTCCAGGCCGGACATCTGTGCGGCGGTAAATTACTTCGCTGGCTTCCAGTGTTGTGCAACGGAGGAGCATTGGGTACACCTCAAACGGGTATTGAGATATCTTCGGGATACAGCGGACTATCAGCTAGTGTATCGACGATCGGAAGCGGAATCACTTAGGGTGTTTGCGGATGCGGATTGGGGAAACGATCCGAATGACAGAAGGTCTGTATCCGGTATGGTGATTAAGCTGCATGGTCAGACTGTGGTTTGGTCAACCCGGAAACAGTCATCCGTAGCGCTGTCGTCCACCGAGGCGGAGTTAATGGCACTCTGCCAAGCAAGTTGTGAGGCAACGTGGATCGTAAACCTGCTGAAGTCTGTTCAACGAAAAGTGAAGGAGCCTGTCACGGTTTTTGAGGACAATCAACCGTGCATCTCAATCACGTCGGATCCACGGAAGCTGAAACGGATGAAGCACATCGAAGTTCAGTACTGCTTTGTTAAGGAGTTGATTGAGAAGGGTAAGCTGATCCTGAAGTATCTGCCAACGGATGAACAACCTGCTGACATGCTGACTAAGGGATTGCCAGCACCGCGGTTCCGAAAATTCAGAGACATGGTAGGAGTAGCTAATTGAGGCGGAATGTTGGATGTGTAATGCAGACAATTCGACTACTTTGTTTTAACAGTGTGACATATATTTGGTGCACCTTTGAATACACACCTTGATTTATCATGTAAAGAGAAACGTCAAATAAATATTATTATTAGTTCTTTTGCACTCGAAAGTAAAGCTCGTGTTTTGGTTTTGCTCTGCTGAGAGTTTCTTGGGAAATTATTTAAATCTTATCCACGGAAGCCTTTAGGAATTGTTTGGGCGATGTAGGAATCTCTCTGGATGATAACGATGTGATGACCGCTTCAATGGACCACTTGAACGTCGATAATATTAACATGATGAAAGTGTGTTATAAGAAGTATCAACGTTATTGTTGGATTTGATCCAACGGGAGTTTTCCGAAATTGTTATCCTCTACCGCCGAATGAAAGATGAACGCACGATCCGGTTTTTTGTTGGATCGAAAAAGAGAGAGAATATAATTTTCCTGATATGTACATGTTTATCTTATTAATATCTTATCACTTAGGGCCGGTTCATAAACCACGTAGACTCATTTTTGAAAATCTCAGGGGCTCCCCCCTCGTAGACTTTTCTCCATACAATATTTTGAAATTTTGTATGGAGCGTAGACTTTGGTCAAACCCCCCCTCCCCCCAAAAAAAGTCTACGTGGTTTATGCATAGCCCCTTACTAGACCCCCAAGGGTTAACTTTATTTTCATTGTCTATTTTATCTATTCGTTCATTGAGCAAAGCATGGCGTGAATTGGTGTTCAATGTCATAAAAATATTTGTATTACACTCCCGTTTCATTTTACTCCATTTTTGATTACAATTGTATACTATCTCTTTTTCTCTCACGGAAATGTTACTCAATTTTCGTTAAAAAGTGGATCTACTCAATTTAGAGTTTTGTGTTACCTATCAAAATGCGCGGTCTTACTCCGGAACAACGAAAAAGTATGGTGCACAAATGGTGCACTGTGAGCGGACTCTCCTTGAGAAGATTGGCCAAGAAAGAGGGTGTAAGCGTCGGAGCGGTACGATCTGCAATTCGAAAATATAGAGAACAGTGTACGTTTGAAGATGCGCCGAAGGGTGGTCGGAAATCCGGTCCTGTTAGTCCGGATATCGATAAAATGATCAGGGATGCCTACAAGCGAAAACCAGCGACTTCCGTTCGGGATGTTGCAAAAAAACTAGGGACCTCATCGAGTAACGTCAAGAAAGACTTGTATGTATGTATGTAAGGTAGCCACCATCCCTTCTAAGACCTTGTCATGTATGCAGCTCCACTTAATAGCAATAACAAATTGAGTTACCGGTTTGCATTCACAGTAACGCTGAATGAAGGGCCAAAAACGGTGGGGCGGACCCGTAAGCAGAGACACTTACGCGAAACCCGCGGGAACATAAGAATCTCCTTCCAACGATACGATCCAACAAATCGAATAACCCAATTCGCAATACTCATTAAGCTTTCTACGGGATTCGCAATACTCATTAAGCTTTCTACGGGATGGCTTGTTAAGAAGGGCGCGTCACTCTCGCTGAAATTGTTGGAGTAGAATTCACTGCATCACAATCGAATCGGTAGGATAAAAAAAATGATACTGTTTGTTCCCTCCTAGACGCCGGTTGTCATACCACTCCATTGTCCAATTCCAGCTTGAGTGATACCATAGACTAACTCTAAGACCAGTAGGTCCCGAACAAATACGATTTTTTTCTTGGCTCAGTCAGTACTAGCACATCGGTCCCAAGCTCGGTCCCAATCTCAATGATTCGCCCCTAACAACGTAGCTCACACCAACACATTCTCAAATGTTGTGTCAAAATAACATAGTGAATCAAAACAACAACCAAGATACTAGTACCGGAAGGTACCGAAAAGCGCAAGAATTATTGCAAGGTGCAGACTGCAAGGTATACTTCGGACCTAGGGGTTCTACAACAGTGAACCAATTTCAAATCGCTAGTTGCACATTGATTGTTGGTGATACCCTGATGCTCCCTCCCTTCCCAATATATATTTAATGTCATATAGTAATGTATAAAATATAGTGAATTAATATTATAATTATAATAAATATAGCGAATGAATATTATAATGACAAATAATATAATGAATGAATATAAGAACGAAAATAACAATTCCATTTGTGGACCTGAAAGTTTAGACAATGTAGCTGCGAGAAAAAAAATTGATTTAAAATTATCTCATCAAACTTGGAATATCCATGGCTAATCTGAAATTATATAGCAATACAATAGTAAACCTAAAATTTCGATGTGCTGTTCCGTTTCCTTGCAATAATTTATGTAGTGAGTCTCATCGGAAATAGCGATTTTAATTAAATGAATTTAAATGCAATTATGTCACATCATTTAATATCACAACATAAAATAATAAACTGACGTTAAAATATAAAATAATAATACCAGCAAGCCAGTAAACTATAGTAGAATACATATATCCGTAACTTATCTGACCATCCACTCATCGAAAGACTGTTGCAGTTTCTATTGAAATAAGATCTACTAAGATTAGTATTTGTTTTCACAATAATAGTCAGAGAACATAATAAGCGTAGGTACAAGATATATATGACATCTACTGGTATGTTACTGAAAATAAAAATTAGATGTGTATTAATATCATAATAATATTAGAAAAACTGAAGACAGCTAAAAATAAGGCGAAATAAATTTCATATGAGTATGAATCTTACTGAATCTTAATAAAACTAAAATAAAAAATTAGGAAATTGAATTTTTCTATAGCTCTTGTACACTCATAAATGATTCCTCATGTCTGTGAAATAGGAAATGAATGATTGTAAACTGTTAGGTTTTGAATTAATATATTTCTGATGAAGAAGGAAAGTGCTGTTTTAAGTAGAATTTTTCGAATATGATCCTTTCTAAAAAAAAACATTAAAAACCTTCCTATCTTTTCAAATACATAGCGTAGGTTAGATGAGCTATAACTGACAAGGATGCATAAATGTGAAGCTGAAAATGACTTATAAAAAAGCATACAAAATGTAGTGAATGGATGTTATAATAAAAAACGATAATAATTTCATTTGTATTTACGTGTCTGCAGATTGTGGTCCTGCTGCAATTGTATACGGACCCGCACATCCACCATGAACCTGAAAGCTTAGATAATGTATCATGGCCACCAGAAAAAAAATTGATTTTAAATTATTTCACAAAACTTGGGATATCCATGGATGATCTGAAATTGTATAACATATAAAGAATAATGAACCTAAAATTTCGATGTGCTGCTCTGCTAATAAATGTGATATAACCACAATGGAACTGACTCTTAGCTTCGGATCATGATCCCTACTGAGCCCTTGCGGCACGTCAAGCCGGCCAGTTCAACGCAAGGGTCGAGTAACGTCAAGAAAGACTTGGGCTAAAAACATACCGGAAGCAGAAAAAAACCAAAAGGAACCCAAAACAGGCCGCGTCCATGAAACCACGGGCCCGCAAACTCTACGATTCGTTATTGTGTAGAAATTCTGGGTGTATAATAAGAGTGACTGGAGTGTCTTGAAAGAGGAAGGGTGAGGGTGAATATTGCAATAATGGGTGGTGTTTCTCTATGATGGTTCCTGCTCGAAGGTTGCGCTGAGTTGTGTGGACAAGGCTTAGTGTTCTAGAGATCGTTGCGGAGAGTTATTACTGCAGCGTTTTCTCTCATTTTAGCTTTAGCGAGAAACGAAAAAAGTACAGTAAGTGGATCATATCTATAATCGGACACAGGCGCGAGAGACCAAGGTTATTGTAGAGTTATAAACATTCCCTAGCAGTGTTTGTATTTGGCTCGTGCCATATTCAGATGTTTCAGTTGTAGTAAAGGTTGATCATACAAGTTATTAGATGCAAGTGGGACGCCATTGTTGCGTTTGTTAAGCAAGATTTTCTTCAGGTAGTTTTTGTGTATTACTTAGTTTAATTATCACTTATTATGTTTTGATGGTGTGTCAGATTTATTGGACTACTACAAACCGGACGAACATGGAGAGAACGGTGAATGGAAGATATCTTTTGCGAATCGACCTGATGCCTGGCGATGGTAACTGTTTGTTCTCTTCCATAGTGCACCAGCTGACAGACCTGCATCATAGCCATGAAGCATTTCAAGAGGCAATCTACATAATGCGTCAGGAATGTGTTAAACACCTTTATCAGTCTATCGATTCCTTTCGAACTTAATCATAAATGAAGCAATAGAGAGGGGAGCCTCGTGGCCACAGAACGATAGTAGTGACAATGTTCAAGATTCAATAATATTAGGTTATCTGCAGGATCTTCGACAGAATTGTGTATGGGCTGGGTCCGAATCGCTAGCGGCAGTTCGAGACATTCTTGGGGTGACAATAAGAGTTTTTTCAGATCGATCAGATCCGTTAGTATTTGAGGGAAGTGATGGAAATGGAATGGCTCACATTTATTACAATGGCGTATCTCATTACGATAGTATTCGTGAGGTATGGGATTTGTATATCCTGGATGCAGTAAGTGATGGTCAGATTCGTGATGCTGCAATAGAGGATCAGATGGATTTCCATTCTGTGGATCGAGTTTGTGTACCAGATGCAAGCATCTGCGATTCTATGGACAACGATGAGTCGGAGGAGATGGATGGGGAGTATCGAGCATCATTTCGAAGGATAGAGGATGTTTCAGGCGTTCCAGTTTTGAAGTATTTAGTGTCACCAGACTTGACCGATTCCCTCTTTTTTGCGACTACTCATCAAGTTCTTCGAGGTGTCGATAATAGAAAAGAGTTTAAAAAGAAGATGAAAACTATTAGTGAAACTTTTGGCGACTACGTAAATCGAAATGAGGACTATATTAAAATCAGAACAATATCATATGTGAAAGATCATCAAATTCATATTAGTTTATCAGAGTTAGAAAAGTTAATTGCTATCGAGAATGCATGTTCTCTTAAAATGACGGTATATGATCATACTAGTATTTGGAACTGTTTCGTACCAGATGGGATTGGAATGGATCATGCTAAGCAGGTTGATATATGCTATGTATCTTTAAATGGGGCAGGACAATTCCACAGTGTCACGGAAACGTATCAAACACATACTCGCAAAATACTATTTTCACGAGATGATGAGTATGGTCAGCATCTACAACGCCTTTGTACCTGGAATGTACGAGGATATTGTGAGCCAACAAAGCGTGATTTGATAAACAACGAGTTAGTTCAACGGAATGTTCATATAGCATGTTTTCAGGAGGTAAGCGTGGAAGTATCAGACCTGGTGAGCAACGATTATAATTGGTACATATCAAGAAACGGAGGAAATCATATACGGGGTTTGGCCTTGTTGATCCGAAAGGGAGTACAACTATCGATTGTGAATATAGATAACTCCTCAAAAAACATTCAAGTGATTGAATTGGTTGTTCCAATAAGAGGTAAAAGTACTACCTTGCATATCATTAACTTGCACGCCCCAAAGAACGGATATGGAAAGTTCTTGGGTGAACTAGGTCGCTGTATAATTACGATTAGAAATCCGAAAATTTTTGTTTGTATTGGGGATACCAATGCTCAAATAGGAGAAACTGAGTTGTCTGAAGAGAATAATGTTCTTTTTGGAAAGTTTATTGGCCACTCGCAATGCAACGCCAATGGAGAACAACTTAATTTTTGTGTGCAAAGGCATAATCTGGCCTTGAGGAGTACAATGTCGAACAAATCTCTTCTAGTCACATGGGCCAGAGGGAATACGAGCTCCCAGATTGATCACATCATGACAAAGACAAATTCTAGGATATTTTTGAAGAAAGTACATGCAAATTGGGTACCATTAGTGGAAACGGATCATAAATTATTAACTTCCCTTATTAATGTTTCTAAATGTTGCTCTAACCTGGCACCCGGCAAGGGATCTTTCAGTGGCTGTACTCAGACCAAATGGGATTTGAAATTGCTTCAACAGGAGGAATTCAAAGCAAACTATCACAAAGCCTTGAGTAAAGTGAGAATAGACGTTCATAACCTCCCGGTTTCAGATGTTTGGGATTGTTTGACTGATAAACTCAAACATGCAGCCAATAATACGATATCTGAGTTACAGAAAATACCTCTATCACCAAGTCGCAGGAAGGCAATGGCGGATGTAAAGAAATGGTCTTTTCGGAGTAAAATAACCCCTTATAATCAGAACACTATTCAGCGCACAAAAAAATGCAAAAGCGACGTTTTCGCGACTGTGTATAGAGAAAGAAACTAGGGATCAAAAACAGTTCTTCGAAAACTTGAAAAATTACAAGCTAGGTGAAAGGATTAGCAGGGCTCATCATTATATGAAGAAACACAGGAAGAAGTTCAATGGAAAACAAAAAGTCAACATTTCGATGCGGAAATGGCGAATTGGAGAGGAAGAGGACTCACTTTTGCCAGAAAAAATCGACTTAATGGATGATGAATCTGGCAATATGCCAAACACCGACGAATTGGATAATATCATCAGAGAAAGCAAGAACGGAAAAGCACCAGGATTGGATAGTATCAACGCCGAACTGATTAAGTACGTGGACTCTAATACAATTAATGAGTTCAAAGACATTCTGCAGCGGATATGGACTGAAAACTCAATAAATTATTGTGGTTCGGACACATATTATTTTCACAATGACCGCCGCTTGCGACCGTTGCGCAAAGGCTATCAAGCGTGGCGAGGAAGCCATTACTTGTATGGGTTTCTGTGAACATGTCGTTCATCTGCGATGTGCAAACGTCGACAAGAATTTCGCCAAAGTTTTGTCTGACTCACCCAATCTTCTTTGGATGTGCGATGAATGCGTGAAGTTGATGAAATTAACTCGCTTTCGACATGCTATCACTTCCGCTGGAGACGCTGTTTACGAACTGACAAGAAACCAATCTGCCGCCAATGCTGAACTAAAAAAGGAGCTAGCCAAACATAGTGAACAAATTTCTCAGCTCTCGAATCGAATTAACTCAGCCACGCCATCACTTCCCACCTCTGATAATCGCCGCGTAACAAAACGTCGTCGGATGGATAGCAATATTTCAGTTGTCAAACCGCTTCTTGGTGGAATCAGACCAATCAACAACATGAGTATCATAACTGTGCCACAACCAACTGTTATGTGTTGGATTTACCTATCGCGATTACACCTCAGTGTGAAGGCGGACGCAGTGGAGAAATTAGCGAGAGACAGTCTGCAATGCGAAACAGTTAAGGCTGTGCCCTTGGTTAAACAGGGAACTGATGTAAATTCTCTGAACTTTATTTCGTTCAAAGTTGGCGTCGATCCAAAATTCCGAACAGCAGCTCTCGATCCGTCTTCATGGCCAAACGGTATTCTCTTCCGAGAATTCGAAGACACTCGTGAAAATAACTATTGGATTCCCGAACCCAGTACCCCCTCAGTTCGTGTCACATCCAAAGAAACTCCTCACCATGCGTCTGCCTCTATTGAAACCACCGATTGCTGACTCTACGGCAAACACGTCTTAGCAGGAGTACCACGACGCACCGTAGAAAGCATTATGGAGACCTCTTCTCAGTTCGACGCAGTCCTGCCTCATGCAGTCATCGTTCATCGGAGTCGTCGTGGACCTGTTGTCGAAACTGTTGAAGGGGTTCTCCAGCCTGCTTACCCAGGCAAGTACTCATTTTTCACTGAACAAGCTCTTCCTGATTGCCTTCCCGCTTGCAGCTCGCGCGCAGTAGACACATCATCAGCTCTGACTATATCGCGTTCTTGCGAGTCATCCTTGCACCATCCTCCAAGACAACCATATCTGCTGTCATCCAACCCGGGACGCCTGAACGAAAGCACTATGGAAGGCCCTGTCGCACCTAGCTCAGTCGCGCCATCGGCCGTTATCGAAAGTCCGTCACAGTCTTCTCGTCCGTGCCATCTAAGACGTCCCGGCCCTGAGTCTAGTGTTGAGGACAGGGTTTTCCAAGCTACCTACAGTGGCAAGTATTATATCAGTAACGGATTTTCCTGTCCTGATGTGTCTCCTATCCCTAGGATTGCCAATCCAGCGAGAATCAATGAACCCGTCTTAGCAAATGTTTTGATGTACTATCAAAACGTTGGAGGAATCAACAGCTCTCTTGCCGAGTACCAGTTGGCCTTTAGCGATGGATGCTATGATGTTTACGCTCTCTGTGAAACTTGGCTCAACGCAAACACTTCCACCAGTCAACTGTTCGATGACTCATACACTGTGTTTCGTCAAGACCGGTCACCGTCAAATAGTTATAAAAGCACCGGAGGAGGTGTTCTGCTAGCTGTCCGCTCGACTCTCCAATCTCATGTGCTAAATCCTCCTGGCAGTTTTTCGGTGGAGCAACTATGGATCGCTATCAGCACTGTTAACGCAACTCTTTTCCTATGGGTAGTGTACATACCTCCGGACCGAATAAACGACGAAATTTTGATCGACAAGCATCGTGACTCGCTCAATTGAGCAGTCTCGCAATTAGGTCCACGAGACAACATCATCATCCTAGGTGATTACAACTTGGCAGCGTAGTTCTCATGGTCATCTCTTCCCGTTTACCTCTCGATCATCAATCAACCCCGCATCAAATAAATTACTGGACGCGTACAGCACTGCAATACTTCAACAAATGAATGGCATCACAAATGAAAACAACCGCATTTTAGATCTGTGCTTCTTTAGCGAGGAAATATGCATGGACAGCAAGGTGATGCAAGCTCCTGCACCACTCGTTAAAATCTGTAGGCATCATCCTCCTGTGCAAATGCAAATCGAAATAAGCCTACAACAACGCTATCGTTACACGTCTGAAAGCGATTCTTACGATTTCAGTAAAGCTGATTTCGATGGAATGAACGATTTCTTCACACATGTCGATTGGGACGAAGTTCTTCGAGACTTAGACATTAACCTCGCTGCAACAACGATATCATGCATCCTATCATACGCTATCGGCCAGTTTGTTCCCGTCAAGTTCAGCCGTGACCCACTTAAGCCAGCTTGGTCTAATGCCGATCTCAAACACCTCAAAAGAATGAAGCAAGCTGCTCTCCGGCGACACAGCAAGTATAGGACTGACTCAACGAGAGCGATATATATGAAGTTGAACAACGAGTACAAGCAACTCAACAATAATTTGTTCGACGCCTTTCAAGATCGTCTACAAAGCCGCCTCAAAAACAAACCAAAAAGCTTTTGGCGCTACGTGAATGACCAACG
This sequence comes from Aedes koreicus, assembly GCA_024533555.2. NCBI lineage: Eukaryota > Metazoa > Arthropoda > Insecta > Diptera > Culicidae > Aedes > Aedes koreicus. The sequence goes on from JAHHFK020003353.1 coordinate 30,853, forward strand.
AACGGAATCCGGACTACCCTCTACGATGACCAACGGTCTGATTGAAGCCGACTCCTTACTGGATATCGCAAATATGTTTCGCTCTCAATTCAGCAACGTTTTCACCAGTGAACATCTCAATTTCCAGGATGTAGACGCAGCCACCTCAAATGGTCCTCGGCTTACCGGCTCTTTGTCTCAGTTCGTTGTCACCGATGACATGGTTATTTCCGCTGGTAAGGAACTGAAATCCTCCACTGGATATGGCCCAGACGGCATACCATCTCTGGTGTTAAAACGATGTTTGGATATACTGGCAAAACCGCTAGCGTCTGTATTCTCGTCATCCCTCGCTTCTGGTGTATTTCCGGACTGCTGGAAACAGTCGTATGTTTTTCCAGTATTTAAGAAGGGCTGCAAGAGAAATGTTTCGAATTACCGAGGAATAGCTGCGCTGAGCTCTACTTCCAAGCTGTTTGAGCTGATAGTTCTTCGTAAGATGTTCCTCCACTTCGGTCATTATATTTCGCTAGACCAGCACGGTTTTATGCCTAAACGTTCGACAACAACCAATTTGACCTGCTTTACTTCGTACGTGATTCGCCAAATCTAAACCGGTCAACAAGTAGATGCTATTTACACCGACCTATCCGTGGCGTTTGATAAAATGAATCATCAAATAGCGGTTGCCAAATTTGACAAACTAGGCATGAATGACAGTCTGCTTCTCTGGATCCGATCTTTTCTGACCGGACGAAGAATGTCCGTCAGAATAGGAGACCACGTTTCATCTCCTTTCATGGTCTGGTCTGGCGTCCCCCAAGGCAGCCATCTCGGGCCATTTCTATTTCTGCTGTACATGAACGATGTTAATTTCATCCTGGATTGCCTGAAACTCTCGTATGGCGATGATTTGAAGCTCTTTTACACGATCAAGAATCCGGAAGACGCATCTTTTTTTGCAACAACAGTTAGAAATCTTTGCTGAATGGTGTCGTATCAACCGAATGTCACTGAATGTGTCCAAATGTTCGGTAATTTCCTTTGGCCGCAGACGCTCCCTCTTCCAATTTGACTATGGCTTAACAGGTGTACAACTGCGACGTGATACTACGATAAAGGACTTGGGGATCCTAATCGACTCTAAATTGACCTTCAAGGATCACGTTGGGTACGTTGTGTCAAAAGCTTCGTCGCAGCTGGGCTTTTTGTTCCGCTTTGGCAAAAAGTTCAAGGATGTATATTGCCTGAAGGCTATATACAGCGCAATTGTACGCCCTATCCTCGAATACTCGTCCGTCGTATGGTCTCCATATTATCAGAACGAAACTCAACGCTTAGAAGCCATTCAACGTAAATTCATCCGATTCGCCCTTAGTCACCTCAGATGGAGGGATCCAATCAATTTGCCAAGTTATACAAGCCGCTGCAAGCTCATTCACCTGGAACCACTCGAGTCGAGACGCAACATGGCAAAGGCATGCTTCATCGGGGATATTCTTCAAGGCAACATTGATTGTGCACCACTGCTCAGCCTGCTGGATATTTACACACGTCGCCTCCGAACACATCTGTTTCTTAGCTGTCCTCCTACACGAACAAATTATGGTTTCAATGAACCTATGCGATGCATGTCCTGTATTTTTAACAGGTGCTACCATGTGTTTGATTTTAATGTGTCACGAGAGGGGGGGCGAGTTTTTTTAGAGAGAGAGAGAGAGAGAGAGAGAGAGAGAGAGAGAGAGAGAATTACATCGTCTCCAACCAGTGGTTGCACATACTGAACAATTAACATTAACGGACACTTAACGGACAATACAACGCCCGGTGGACCAGTAGAGTAGGGTCATTTTCATGTTCCGACAGATGGAGCGGGAATGGAGCCCCATTTATGTGACAATACGCCTGAATGACGGGTGGATTATCTTCTCTACTCTCACTCAAAGTATTTGACAATACCCGTCCGTTTCTTGAAACAAGATTAAACAATTCTAGGCTTGTTCTGGAATAAAAAAAAAAGATTTTAAAAACTTTAGATTTTTCCCATGTTTTTAAATCAAACCACATTGAATGCCAAACATTTAACGGGTCATGTTGGATTATTGTATAGAACAACCACCGAATTTGTTTGCAGTTTGTACTGAAAATGTACTTTTCATCCGCGACCCTCTCACCCAAAGCAACACAGAAGAAACACCGTTTTTTACTCACCATGCTTACACCGTTTCAATAGATTATATTTTTTTAATGGCTGTTCAAATAATAAGTGATTAGCTTTTAACAAACATACATTTTGAGTTTTGGTGGTTTATAGCTCATGGTTTGTGTCCCCTTTGCTTACCTTTAGTATAATTATTTTATCTGATATTTTCCAAAAAGGAACATCAAACATAACCTTTTAAAACGACGTAAGTCACAAATGTAAGCAAGCTGTGTTTTTTGTGCTGAATTGTTGCTACTTGCATTCTTAACACACGAGTAGTTAGTAAATAATTTAAGAAATTTTATTCATCAATGACGAAAAGAAATTCATATGATCCAACTGAAACAAGTTCTGTCGAAACATGGTATATGTAGCAATCATGTGTATCTGACTAGTATGAAACTAAAACGGTGTATCATTGAATTACATTAAAATTGTTGTTCAAATTCGAGAAATACCACCATTTTGCATATTTTTCTATTCGTGGTTATTTCAGCTGCATGAAAAAACATTCGTTTTGTTTTGTTTGCTTGTTTTTTTTTAATTACATGCTAGAAAATATTATACTTACTTTTGAAAAACTTTCGAATGCCCATTTATGGTACTTCTGGATAAAATGAATCAAATAACTGCTTTAGACTGCTTATAATTTTAAAAAAACCGTTGCGCAATTTCCACATTGTGCACTAAATTCACCAGCAGAGCAACTTTTTCGAAATCAAGTTAGGAATGAGAAGTAATGAACATCGACATTGATAGTAGCTTTCCTCTTAGTTTATACGAGTGTTCTCGACTTGTAGTGGTATGAATTTGATTGAAGAATTTCCATTATTCTTGTTTTATGCCTTTGTCATGCAAAATAGTAACCGAGTGCTTATGAATGTATTTTACCCGATGATTCGTTTTGTTATGAAGGTTCTTCTGTTTATAAACACGCGCAGAACCATCGCTTATTCTTCCGGTCTTCCTCTAAACTCTCCACCGATTGCTTGTCGATCTGCCAAACTTGGAAGACATCTGCATGGAGTTATCTCAAATTATAATAATCCGTCCAATCTATCACAAAACGTTGCGATTGGTTGAGCGGACTGGAGATAATGAAATCCTTTTGTATAAGGCCAAGTCTCTCCCGGTTGGTAATAAACCGATGAGCATGGATATCAATAGAAACATAAAGTTACCAGAAGGCACAAAATGCATCTACGGACTCTTATTTTTACGAAATCCCTCAAGTGCAATTTTTAATGGATTAGCATAGATTGTTCATTAGACACTTCAACTTGATTGATACAGTTATTAGTTACAGTAGTGCAATAGATTGTAGAATACAGTAGTAAAAATTGTAAGTTACGAAAAAAGGTGCTTTATTACGCACTATTTTCCTATCGAGCATGGCGCGTTTTGTGTTGTTTCGGTTATCTATAATTCGGTGTAACGAGTGATCGAATGAGCACAGTAAGAGAACAACAAAGCGTCTCTCAAGCGTTCATAAAATTATCCTTGTTTTCCTAACGGAAAGCCACCATTACACTTTGTGAGTGGCTCCAATAGCATCCTTATTATTGGTTTAACTCAGATCAAATCGGATTTCCAACATTATAAAAAATCACCTTGTTTTTTCAATGAAAAACCACCATTACACTTTGTGTGTGGCCCCAATAGCATCCTTACTGTTGGTTTAAATCGGTTCAAATCAGAAATCGGTACTAGTATTTAAATATTTTACTAAACGAAGCGTGAATTCAGCTTATTGTTTACCAAAACGAACCCTGCTGCCACCCAATCTTGTTATCCAAAATCCCAGTGATTTCTCGTGGAAGTGCGGCGGTGGTCTCGGCTTCCAATAAAACGTCCAAATAAACGTTAACGCATTCCTACCCTTTCCTTATTTGACCTGCATTCGGGCGAGGCCAGCGCCGGTATTGCCTTAGTTTGGGATCACCAGTTTTACACATTGACCATGTTTGCATCATCTGTTGATCTTCTGAGTAATAACAGCTGAACTGGCAGTAACGGAATAACAACTTCGGGCGGTTAATCATGCTCATTATCCTGCTCATGCTCATAAAAACGGATAAATTCTTTGAATAGGATAAGACAACTGCAACTTCTCGCTCTGACTAGCTTGCTGTTCTGCTTCTCACACGCTGAATCAAACTGTAAGATATGATCAACATATAGTCTCAATAATACGAAACTACAGTACCCTAAAACGGGGAAAGCGGGGTAACGGGGCAATTTGACCCATGCCATGAATAGATCAAATAAATATTTTTCGTTGATACTCTTTCTAACTATCAACTGTGTTTCTTAATCTAGTATTATTTGGCTTCTGAAAGCTATAGCATAGGTTTGAATATTCAGTTTTTTGATTAACCAAGAACTGAACATTTTATTGAGCATAGCTTCTTCAACTTTCAGCTAGCGAGGAAAAAAATCAATCATTGCTTATCTAATAGCTAACATTACAGATTAAGAGATATTTCCCTAGTAGCATATTTGCTTCAAACCAGTAAAGGTGACTGCTCTGTGACTCAATTAAGTCACAATAGAGCTGCTGAAACCAGTTTTGACTGTTGTGTGCTGCTTGGAGTTTTTAGATACTTTAGGCTACATAGGTTGGGTTCTTGGTTAAAGGAAAAATATTGTAATAAAATTGTTACTCGTTACTATTTAAAAACTATTATATAATTATAACTATTTTCTCATGGATGTAAATTTTTTACGCTTTTTTGCTACAACTTGTTACAAAATCGAGGCAACTTCGCGTAATTTGGCTTTTTCATTTAGGCAAAGGAGCAATCTGACAAACATCCCAAGCAACACAAAATCGTCATATTTGGTTACAGTGACTTCATTGTGACTTAATTTAGTAGTATTGTAGTAACATCAACTGTATTCCAACAAGGTACCTTGCAACCTTCTAGAGATAAAAAATAAATAATAATATATTGAAACAAATAATAAAATTCTAAAAATAAAATCAAAACTTAGGGGGGGGGGGGGGCAACTGCCCCCCCCCCCTGCCCCCCTGGCTACGCCTATGTCTACAATGGATCATCTGTTTGTTGCCAAACGAATCTTAGAAGAGAAGTGGAACGCCGGGGATGTTTTTGTGGTATTTTTTTTGGATATTAGTAAAACATCCGATAAAATATCGCGGAAAAATTTCCCAAAAAATTTAAACAAAAAAAACCCTCCTAGGGGGTTGTTTTGGGGAGTGGGGGGGGGGTCAGAGGGGAATCTTTTTAAACGCTTTGGAAGGGGGAAAAATCAATAGGGGAAGGTCGAGGGGTGGGAATTAAGCAAGGCTGTCCGCTTTTTTCTTTTTTTTTTTGATTGAATATGGGGGATTGCTTGGGGGGAAAGGAAAAGTGGGGTGGGGGTTTTTTTTGTTGGGGGGCCAACATTCGATTCCCTATTATTCTAGTGTACGCCGACGATATTCTTATTATCGCCTGTAACAAAGAACAATTCGATAGATTACTGCCGGTGCTGAAAAGGCACTTGGAGGAAGAAAATCTTCTATTGAATGCAGATAAAACGAAAATTTTAGTGAGAGCACCTAGAGGAGAAGCTCCAACATCGGTGTCTATTGCTGGTTGTAAGTATACAGTACCTAAGGAACTCAATTATTTGGGAGTGACAATAACAGATCGGTTGTGCCGTAGTAAAACAACGAAATCCCGGTGTAAGAAAGCAGTTAAATCTTCAAAAGCAGTCATTGCTTTTGCTAAAGAAAACAAACCAAATGTAGAGATTGGAAGTTTGTTGTATGATTCCATTATTTCGCCAACTATGACATTTGGATCACAAGTATCTGTTATTGATAAACACACACGTAAATCTATGAGAAAATATGAAAAGCAAATCGTGGAAGAATTGGCCAACTGCTGTACGGAAAATGGTAACACACCAACCGGTGCACAGATACTACGAGGGAAAACTGTCACCAGAGAGGTTAGAGCGCTACAAATGAGGTTTTGGAGCCATATAATTAGGATGGAGGATAATCATCTACTCAAGTTAGCCGCTAGATACAAAAAAGGGTACAGAAAAATAGGAAGACCATCGTTTACTTGGCTTGATGTTATTCGACAAAATGTAGAAAGGTTCGCAGATCTGAGTTTGGAGGAATGGGAAGAGTTGGCAAGAGACAGAGAAAAGGTAACACGCAAAATCGATGAAATATATAATATAGTGGAATCAGCGGATTCAGGTGATTAGAGAGACTAGAAGTTATGCCTTTAGTATATTTACATCTTGCAGCATTGTATTGGCTAATGTTGGCTCAGAATGAATAAGAATAAATGCGAGAGTGAAAAAGATATTTTTCTACAATGTCTATTGAAGAACGAGAAGGTAAGCCACAGTATGTATATATGTTTTAATTTTCTTGTATTTCATCATATTAATTAAAATATGCCCTATTTTGTTGCATAGAGCTTCTCTTAATCTACCGTTTTGATTCATACTCCGGACAGCTTTGAATTCCAAACACTTATTTTCGAATGGAAACTTTTTTTCAATTTCATTTGAAATCTTATTATAGTTCCTATAGTCCCAAATTTGTTGATCAACACGCTTAAGTGTCCGGAGTGTGAGTCAGAATGGTACCCTTACTAACACAAACTTCCATTCCTGAGGCATCTATGAAGATAGTATGGGTTCCCTGCATCTTCACTAGTAGATGTTGTATTAACATTCCTTTCCTTCCCCAGCGATTGTAAGGACGTGGCCAGGTGTACAATAGTGTGCTAGCAGTATTTATAATGTAGGGAAAAGTATTAGTCCCAAATACCTTTTCGCGACACTACATTGTAGATTACTCCTAAAAATTGCTACTGAACATTATATAATTAATAATTGAGTATTGTATAGCCACCCACGATTTGTACAATCACATATGCTATGCTATGCTATGCTAAAAGTGGATCTACTCAATTTATTAGTAGATCCACTTTTTACGAAAATTGAGTGAATTTTTTTTGAGAGAAAAAAAGAGAGACGGAAAGTAAGGGGGAGGTATTTTTTTTATGAATTTTTTTTATTTTTTTTAATACTCTCATCCTTACAAAAATTCATTCTTTTTTATCCCTAAATATAAATAGTTTTGTGTCTTTTTTTAATGAGGGGGGTGAAAAGAAAAAAACAAAAAAATAAAAAAACGAAAATGTGAAATGTGGTGGTGTGGTGGGGTTGCCGGGAAAAAAGAAAAAAAAAAATAAGTGTTGAGGGGACAATTAATTGTGTGAGGAAGATGGGGGGTATTTTTTTTTTTTTTTTTTTTTTTTTTTTTTTTATATATATTTTATATTTGTTCCGGCCCTGGGTGTGGTTGGGTTGTTGTGGGCACCATTCAAATAAAGGGTGTCCACGATGAAATTGCCACACACAAAATTGATTCGCAAAATTCGAGTTTTCATCCGATTGCCATCAAATTTTCAGGGATTGAGAAATAACTATTAAACTTCATTTTACCATTTTATTCGTATTTTATTTACAGTCCATACGCAAATGCCCGCACCTTGGCCTTAACCCCGGCCATAAGATGCTGCACAACCTGTGAATCAACCGTTTTTTGCATGTAAACCCATACTTTCTTCAGTTACTCGACTGTCTTCACTACCTTAGGTCGTTTAAGAAGGTGCTGCTTCATAATCGCCCAGTACTTCTCGATGGGGCGGAGCTCCGGAGTGTTGGGAGGGTTGAACATTTTCGGCACGAAATTGACCTTATTGTCCGCATACCACTTCAGCACGTCCTTGGAGTAGTGGCATGAGGCCAAATCCGGCCAGAAGATTGTTGGGACGTTGTGGGCCTTCAGGAGAGGAAGCAGCCGCTTCTGGAGGCACTCTTTTATGTACACCTGTCCGTTCATCGTGTCCTGGGTCACGAAAGGTGCACTCCGCTTCCCGCACGTGCAGATGGCTTGCCAAACCAGGAATTTCTTCGCAAATTTGGACATCTTCTGAGTGCGGACATGCTCCGGAACGCTGAACTTATCCTTGGCCGAGAAAAACAGGTTGCCGGGGATCTGTTTGAAGTCGGCCTTCACATATGTTTCGTCGTCCATGATGCAGCATTCAACTTTCGTCAGCATGTTGAGGTACAACTTCCTGGCACGGGTTTTGGCGGACTTGTTCTGCTTCTCGTCGCGATTAGGGGCCTTTTGTACCTTGAACGTTCGAAGCTCAGCCTTAGTTTTGGCCTTCTGGACAAAACTTCGGCTTAGGTGCAGCTTCTTAGCTACATCCCGAACGGAGGCGTTCGGATTTCGGTTGAAGGCCCCAACTACGCGGTTGTGATTTTTGGTGTTGTACGGAATACTTTTTCCTTCACTTCTGGGCTTCCGATCGGTGGTCAACCGTTCCTCGAACCGCTTAATCACTCGCGACACCGTGGAATTCGCGATTCCCAACGTTTTAGCGATGGAACGATGCGAGAGATTCTTGTTCTCGTGATGAATGCGCAAGATTTTATCACGCACGAGCTGTTCTTTCGACTCCATTTCCGCAAGTTTTGATCACAGGACTTTAAAACTTGCAGGATGTAAATAATGCACTATGAACTAAATCCACCCAAATTTTCATTAAATTCTACCCAACGGTTAAAAAGTTAGAGCAATTTCATAGTGTGGCAATTTCATCGTGGACACCCTTTAAGCACAAACTTAAAACAAGTTTCAGGAGCGTGGTGCTATTTCGCTGTCCATATTGGGGGGCCATTTATCGGTGAAAGATAATCTGTAACCTGGTGTACGCTAATTTTGGGGAAGGGGAGGGGTTTTAAATTTAGGTTGGGATAAAAAAAAAAATTTATTTTTTTAAAAAGTATTAAAATTCTAAATAAACTCCAATCTGTATCTATAGTGCCACTTTATAGGACCAGTTCAGTGCAATGGTAATGGAGTATTTAATTTGCATGTGTGGGTTTTTTGGATAAATCGATAGGGAATGTCGTTGATTACCAAAAAGCAGATCCGCCCTGTTGCGTCCGCCCTGCGTGCAACGCCGCACCTACTCATCTGCATCATTGTTTCGGCGGCGCTTCACCGCTATCTGTCGTAGAGGAGTGAAGTTGGCTGGTGTAGTAAAAATTGACAAATACGTCAGGCGGCCGTCATCAGTAGAAATGCAAATCACCTACATTCAGTGAAGAAGGTTACAGTGAGTTGAGCTTTAAAGTAGTTATTTTCTTAGGAATAGTGCCTATCATTTAGTTTTATACCAAAACCAAAAGTGGTAAGAAATCATTGATACTATATTGAACTTAAAAAAAGATATGAATTACAGATACTTGAAAAGAACGGTATAGCCATTTGTTTTTGAGATAACCTCCAGGAAACTCACAAACGTAAGTTAGAATTAGGAAAGGTAAATTTAGAGTTTGTTTACATTATACATTATAAAACGTTTTCAGGAAAATTTTGTTCGCCACGGAAGAGTAAAGGGAATTAAAATTTCGGACAACTTGTTTCCTTGTTGTGTACACAACAATTAATAAATGGTTCTCCAGGAAACTCACAAACGTAAGTTAGAATTAGGAAAGGTAAATTTAGAGTTTGTTTACATTATACATTATAAAACGTTCGCCACGGAAGAATAAAGGGAATTAAAATTTCGGACAACTTGTTTTCTTGTTGTGTACACAACAATTAATAAAATTTTCGTTTCTCGAAAACATCAAACATGCCGCTAATAAACCGAACGGTGGATCCGATGCCGGATGATAGCGTGCAGCAGGCCTGTCCACTCTGCCAACTGCCAGACAACAACGAGATGGTCAGCTGCGACGACTGTGAGCGGTGGTTTCACTTCGACTGCGTCGGAGTAGGTGAGGATGTAGCTAACCATGATTGGAGCTGTCAGGAATGCATCATTGCTAAAGTTCCTGCTCCACAATCGCCACATCCAGTAACTACAGGTGAGCCATTTCCACGCCCGCAGTCATCAATACCAACGCAATTAGTACCACGTCTGCCTACACCTCGAACACCAATCGCATCCCCACGTAGTCCATTGGCAAATCCGCAACCACCTACCCCACGTCCGCGAACACCATGAGCACCAAATCCGCAACCACCAACCCCACGCCCACGCACTCCACAGACACCGATTGTGCAACCGGGTGTGCCGCCAATGCCGAGACAGCCTATTGTCGATCCCGATCTACTAAACAAACTTCCATCTGAACTTCGGATCCAGCTGTTGGAAGAAGAAGAAGCCATCGAGCGCAAGTTTCTATTTCGTAGTTTCCAGCTTCTGCTCGAGTCAACCGGGAATCCCGACCCTGTGGATCAAGGCAACGGTAACAAAAGTAACCCAGTACAAAATGACGTAAGTGATCCTCCTGCATTCCATTCGTCTCCAATGAACGATCATCGCCGCAATATTCCACCGTTTGCTCCTTCTACTATGCACCAAAGTCATAACCAGCCAATATTTATTCCGCGTCAGAGAGAACAACAACTGCACGTTCCCGCTGAAATTCCACCTATGGTCAACAATCTCCCCAATTTTTCGGTCATTGATCCACCTCGAGGCAGCCAACAGCCAAATTTGCCGGCATTTAATCTACCTCCAGCCAATCCACGACCCAATGCTGCGACATTTGCTCATTCAAGAACCGATCACCGTCCACATATGCTATCGTTTTCCCAGTCGAATCAATATCAGCGTCCAAACGCTTCCGCGTTTGCCTCTTATGCTGGTCTTCCGCGTCATACTGCTCAAGAATACTACCCGTACGACTCTCACGACTTTCCTTCTGCCATTGGGGGGACGGCGTTGCTTAATAGAAGCCAAATCGCCGCACGTCATGCAGTCGCCAAGGAGTTACCAATATTCAGCGGTGAACCGGAGGATTGGCCGCTGTTTTTTGCCACTTATGACAATACGACGAACCTTTGTGGATTTTCGCCCGAGGAGAATATGGCCCGCTTACAGAAGTGTCTAAGAGGGAAGGCATTGGAAGCGGTCAAATGTCAGCTGCTGCATCCAACCAATCTGGAGCAGGTTCTTTCTAGTTTGAGAATGCTCTACGGCCGTCCGGAAATCATCGTTCATTCGATGTTGCAGAAGATAAACGCTCTTCCTGCACCCAAAGCGGATCGTTTGGGTACACTCGTTGACTTTGCACTAGCCGTTCGCAACATGGTAGCAACCGTGAAAGCCTGTGAGTTAGAGGAGCATCTGTGTAACTTGACCCTGCTGCACAGTTTGGCTGAACGTCTCCCGCCGATGATTCGTTTGAATTGGGCGACCCATCGTCAGTCTCTACGATCGGTTACACTGTTCGACTTCAGCGACTGGTTGTACAAGCTGGCGGAAGCAGCAAGTGCTGTAACGATGCCACAGTTCTCTTGTTCCTTCGATAACAAGACTCGTCGTGGACGGAAGGACGATGGATTTCTGAACGCACACAGCGGAACGGCTCCGGAATTCAAGCAACACGTAGCAACTAACGGAGCAATGGTAGTTGCGAAGCAGTGGGAAAGTGTAAGCGATTTGTTTCGTTGGATCTCTCCGCACGCTGGGCTGCACTTCGAGAGCATAAATTATGTCGTAGCTGCCTGGGAAATCATCGAGGTCCATGCAAGTCCGGGAAGACTTGTGGGAAGAATGGATGTGAATACAAGCACCATCAACTTATGCACAACGATGCCAAGGATAAACTAGTGTCGTCAGGTTCAAGACAGCACGCTCAAGCCCCACAACATGACGTCGCTGGTAGTTCCCGGGAAACCAAATCATGCAACACTCACCGAGGAGGTAGCAAGGCAGTATTATTCCAATATGTTCCAGTTACGCTGTACAACAACGGGGTTAAACTGTACACCCATGCATTTTTGGACAGCGGGTCGTCTCTCACGCTGATGGAGGAATGCTTAGCGAAGGAGCTGAATCTGCGAGGTGAAAAGCACCCTCTGTGTCTCCGCTGGACGGCTGACACTTGTCGGTACGAAGACGATGCTATGCGTGTCTCAGTCGATATTTCCGGCACGTACAATGGAAGTTCTAAAAATCATTTGACAGATGTATATACGGTCAAGGAATTGAAGCTTCCGTCACAATCTCTGCCCATCCGCAAGCTTTCGGAGAAATACCCTCACCTTGATGGGCTGCCGATAGATTCATACAGCAATGTTCAACCTAAGATATTAATCGGGATGAACAACGTACGAGTGGTGCATGCATTGGAGAGCCGTGAAGGAAAGCCAAACGAACCAGTTGCAGTCAAGACTCGTCTTGGATGGACGATATATGGAACGTGCTTGCCGAAGGATAGTCTAGTGTCGTTCAACACCCCGTACAACTACCATATCTGCTTTCATTCCTACGAAACGGATGAAATCTTGCACGAGACTGTTAAGAAGTACTTCGCGCTCGACAGTTTAGGGATTGGCGCTCCGCAGAAACATCTTAATTCTAAGGAAGATGAACAAGCGCTGGCAAAACTTCGGGATGTGACGATTTTCCAGAACGGTCGCTACCAAGTGGGCCTACTTTGGAAGTACGACGACGTGCGTTTGCCCAACAACCGCTCCATGGCGTTGAGACGTCATCGTTGCTTAATCAAAAGGATGGAACGTGAGCCCGGATTATCAGACACAGTGCGGTCGAAGATGGCGGACTACGAGCGCAAGGGGTACATTCGGAAACTCACACCTGACGAGAGCCAAAGGACCGGAGATCGAACATGGTACCTACCAATCTTCCCGGTGTTCAATCCCAACAAACCAGGGAAGGTTCGGATTGTCTTCGATGCGGCCGCTTCTTTCAGAGGTGTTTCCCTGAACTCCGTGTTGATGAAAGGGCCGGACCAACTGAATGATCTACCTCCTGTGTTGTACAAGTTCCGAGAGCGATTGATAGGTTTGGGAGGTGACGTAGCGGAGATGTTTCATCAGATGCGGATGAACTCCAAAGATGAAGAGAGTCAACGGATCGTGTGGTGTGCTAACAAAAATACAACAGAACCATGCGACTACGTGATGCAGGTAGTGACATTCGGTGCCACGTGTTCACCCAGCACAGCGCTCTACGTCCTGAACGAGAATGCAAAGCGGTTCGCAAGCCAGTTTCCTGCTGCCGTTGACGCTATTCACCGTAGGCATTACGTTGACGACATGTTAACAAGCGTAGATACGGAGGAAAAAGCAATAAAATTGGCGAACGATGTCCGATACGTTCATCGGCAGGGTGGATTCCACATGAGAAACTGGGTGTCAAACTCGGCGGTGGTATTGGAAGCGCTAGAGGAGGACCCGAGAACAGAAATGTCTATGGAAATGAATGCCGATTTAGCCATGGAAAAGGTCCTCGGCATGTGGTGGAGCACTACGACGGATATAAGCTCTGCACAGATCGTAATAGAAACCTTCTTACCGGAGCCAAACACCCAACTAAACGAGATATGCTTCGAACGCTAATGGCTATTTACGACCCTTTAGGTCTCATAGCGCACTACCTAATGTACCTGAAGGTACTTCTTCAGGAAGTCTGGAGAAGCAAAGCAGGATGGGATGATCAAATCGGTGAAAAGGAACTGGAAAAATGGCGTACATGGTTACGCATTCTACCGGAACTCGAATCGGTACAAATACCCCGCTGCTATTATCGGGCTGAAACGAGTATTGACGAAGCAAGGATCGAGCTTCATACGTTTGTAGATGCTAGTGAGCTGGGGTACGCTGCTGTTTCATATTTCCGTTTTGAAAAGAATGATCGAGTCCATTGTGCGCTCGTCGGAAGCAAGACTCGGGTAGCACCTCTCAGATTCGTCTCCATCCCTCGACTCAAGCTGCAGGCAGCAGTAATCGGTACCCGCCTGGCTGGGAGTATTGTAGCGGGTCATTCGATCCAGGTTGATCGCCGGTATTTCTGGACAGATGCTTGGGACGTTATGTGTTGGATTCACTCAGACCATCGGAGGTACTCCCAGTTTGTAGCCTTTCGTGAAGGGGAAATATTGAATGCGACGGATTTTACGGAATGGAGATGGCTGGGCACAAAGGCGAACGTGGCCGACAACGGTACAAAATGGAATTACAAACCGGATCTGTCACCAACGAGTCGCTGGTTCAATGGACCTTCGTTCTTATGGAAGTGCAAAGAAGAATGGCCCAAATCGTCGCTGAACGCTGAAGAAACCATCGAAGAAATCCGAACGAGCGTACTACACCATGCGGAAGGGAGAGTTCGTACGATCCTGCTACCACAGAACTTCTCTTCGTGGTATCATCTACGACGTGCAACGGCATTTGTTCAACGATTCGTCAATAACATCCGACTAAAGAAGTGCGATCAACAACGGAACGTCGGGCCGCTCACACAAGAAGAACTTCTCGAAGCGGAGATGTTTCACATCAAGCGAACTCAGGAAGATGTCTATGCTGATGAAAGGGCGATTCTTACAGCTGGCGATCGTCGTTTGCATAAGAAGAACAGTCTGTACAAGGTCAGCCCATTTATCGACAAGCAGGGCGTGATGCGGATTCAGAGTCGGTTAGGCGAGTGTGACTTCTTGGATGAAAACAGCAAATATCCTATCGTTCTCCCACGAGACCACCCGGTCACGTCACTTGTCGTGCGTGACGTTCACCTACGCTATCATCATCAATGTCATGAGACTTGCGTGAATGAAGTACGAAAAAGATTTCATATCCCACGAGTACGTACCGTTTACAACTGTGTTCGTAGAGAGTGCCAAGCTTGCAAAATACAACGCGCCGTCCCAATTCCACCAGTGATGGCCTCGCTACCGAAAGCCAGGTTAGCAGCTTTTGTACGCCCATTTTCGTATGTTGGCGTTGACTTTTTTGGACCCCTTTTCGTCGTCGTAGGTCGTCATCATGAAAAGCGCTGGGGTGTAATCGTAACTTGCCTTACAACCCGAGCGATACATCTCGAGCTAGCCGCTTCGTTAAATACAAGCTCATGTATCCTAGCATTGAATAGCTGTTTTGCTCGACGGGGTACTCCAGTAGAAATTATCAGTGATCGAGGAACAAACTTCGTAGGTGCAGACAAAGAGCTGAAAGCAGCGGTAGCAGCGTTGGACCAGGACAAACTTATGACGGAATTCACTACGTCACGAACATCATGGCGATTCAACCCTCCTGCTTCACCTCATATGGGTGGCTGTTGGGAGCGGCTCATCCAATCCGTGAAGAAAATCCTGGGCAAAGTCAAACCACAGCGAGTACCTACGGAAGAGATACTGAGAAGCTATTTAATTGAGGTTGAGAACATCATCAACAGCCGACCATTGACGCACGTTCCTGTGGACGATTGTTCGTCACCAGCGCTTACCCCCAACCATTTTTTGTTGGGATCATCGGACGGATCGAAACCACTAGTCCCATACGACGAATGCCCGTTGGCAATGCAACGTTCGTGGAAGGCTTCACAGGCTCTAGCTAACCTCTACTGGAAGCGGTGGGTAGCAGAATACCTTCCCACGATCACACGTCGAACCAAGTGGTTCTATCCAGTGCGGCCTATCGCGGTAGGAGAAATTGTCGTAATAGTCGATCCGGCTTTGCCAAGAAACTGCTGGCCCAAAGGTCGAGTAGTTTCGGTGAAGACCTCCATAGATGGACAAGTTCGCACAGCGGTGGTTCAAACAATTACAGGACTTTACGAGAGACCTGCGACAAAGTTAGCTGTATTGGACGTAGGTGCATATGAAAGTGGATTGAACCAAGGTCCAACCACTGGGGGGGACAGTTGCGTCCGCCCTGCGTGCAACGCCGCACCTACTCATCTGCATCATTGTTTCGGCGGCGCTTCACCGCTATCTGTCGTAGAGGAGTGAAGTTGGCTGGTTTAGTAAAAATTGACAAATATGTCAGGCGGCCGTCATCAGTAGAAATGCAAATCACCTACATTCAGTGAAGAAGGTTACAGTGAGTTGAGCTTTAAAGTAGTTATTTTCTTAGGAATAGTGCCTTTCATTTAGTTTTATACCTAAACCAAAAGTGGTAAGAAATCATTAATACTATATTGAACTTAAAAGTAAAAAAAAGATATGAATTACAGATACTTGAAAAGAACGGTATAGCCATTTGTTTTTGAGATAACCTCCAGGAAACTCACAAACGTAAGTTAGAATTAGGAAAGGTAAATTTAGAGTTTGTTTACATTATCTTCTATATATATAAAATGGATTTCTTCTGTCTGTCTGTCTGTCTGTCTGTCTGTCTGACCCTAATAGGCTCGGAGACTACTGAACCGATCGGCGTGAAAATTTGTATGCAGGGGTTTTTGGGGCCGGAGAAGGTTCTTAAGATAGTAAGAGACCCCTCCCTCCACTGAAAGGGGGGGCTCCCATACAAATGAAACACATATTTCTGGATAACTCGAGAACTGATCAAGCAAAGGAATCCAAATTTAGCATGCGGAAGTTTTTGGAGGCAAGAAATGTTTCTATGGTTGTTTGAGACCCCTCCCCTCTCTAGAAAGGGAGGCTTCCATACAAATGAAACAGAAGTTTCTGCATATCTCAAGAACTTATCAAGCAAATGGAACCAAATTTAGCATGTGGGGTTTTCTGTTGGCGAAAAATGTTGCTATGGTGGTTTGAGACCCCTCCCCTCTCCTAGAAGGGGAGCTGTCATACAAATGAAACTGGTATTTCTTCATAACTCTAGATCTAATAAAGCAAATGGAATCAAATTTGGCTTGCGGGGATTTTAAAGGCAATAAATGTTTCTACGGTAGTTTGAGACCCCACCTCTCTCTCTGGTAGGGGGTGTGGGGGCGGGGCTCCCATACAAATGAAACACAAATCTCTGAATAACTCGAGAACTTATCAAGTTAATGGAACCCAATTTGGCATGTGGAAGTTTTCGAAGGCAAGAAATGTTTCTATTGTGGTTTGAGACACCTCCGCCCTCTGTAAGAGGGGGGCTCTCATACTAATGAAACACAAATTTGTGCATAACACGAGAACTAATCAAGCATATGGAACCAAATTTGGCATGTGGAGGTATTTGGAGGAGAGAAATGTTTCTATGGAAGTTTGAGACTCCTCCGCTATCTGGAAGGGGGAGGGAGGGGAGTTTCCAAACAAATCCAACACAAATTTCTGCATGACTCGAGAACTAATCAAGTAAATGGAACCAAATTTGGCATGTGGAGGTTTTTGGAGAAATAAATGTTTCTAATGTGGTTTGAGACCCCTCCGCCTTCTGGAAGGGGAGACTCCTATAAAAACGAAACATAATTTTTAGCATAATTCGAGAGCCAATGAAGCAAATGAATCCAAATTTGGCATTTGGCATGTTGAGGTTTTTGGAGGCAAGAAATGTTTCTATGGCAGTTCAATACCCCTCCCCATTTTGAAGGGGGTGGGGGGGTGGCTCCTATACAAATAAAAAACAAATTTCTGCATAACTCGAGAACTAATCAAGTAAATGAAACCACTTTTAGCAAATGGGGTTTTTTGGAGGCTAGATTTCTATATACATAAAACTGAATTTCTGTCTGTCTGTCTGTCAGACCATTATAGACTCGGAAAGTTCTGAACCGACCAACGTGAAACTTTATATGAAGGGGTTTTTTGGGGCAGGGAAAGGTTCTTATGATTGTTTGAGACCCCTTCTCTCTTAGGAAGGGGCGCTCTCATACAAATGAGACACATATTTCATCATAACCCGAGAACTAATCAAGCAAATTGAATCAAATTTGGCATGTGGGGGGTTTTGAAGGCAAGAATGTTTCTATGGTAGATCAAATGAAACTCAAATTTTTATTATGATCGATGAGCCCAATGTGATGGTTCGAGAACTAATCAAGCAAATGGAACCAAATTTGGCATGTGGGGGGTTTTGAAGCCAATTATTGTATGGTGGTTTGAGAAACCACCCCTCTCTGGAAGGGAGGGCTCCCATACAAACGAAACACAAATTTCTACCAAAAATGAGAATTATCCAGGTTACTTAAACACAAAACGTGTATTTCTCGGGTAAGAATCATATTTTGATAGAAGTTTGAACCCCTGCTTATTCAAGAAAAAAAAACTCATTCCGAAAAAAACCATAAACGTGCCAGTAATATTAAATTTTCCATCATTTAGTTGCAAGCGTAGCAGCGCACGCACCGGGTTCAGCTAGTACATTATAAAACGTTTTCAGGAAAATTTTATTCGCCACGGAAGAATAAAGGGAATTAAAATTTCGGACAACTTGTTTCCTTGTTGTGTACACAACACGCCCTTTTAAAATATTGGCGCTGAGTTTCTTATATCATCTTCATTTCAAAAAGTGACTAGTTTCTACACACAATCACAATCTAAAAATGCATAGTTTCTAATCTCTTTCAGATGGTACAAACTGCTTAAAATTTATTTACTTTTTGACGTTTAACCTCCTTAGGCATTCTTGCATAAAAGCTTTTTAGGCATTTTGTGCATAATTCCAGTCTTCAAGCAAAGTGCGTACTTTGAAGTCATAATTGCATACTTCAGATTTACCGTGTAGTATACAATTGTACTCAAACATTGAGTAAAATGAAACGAAAGTGTAGGTTACTTACGTTTCGTTCCCTTTTTGTTATGTTTCGTATAATCATGAGCAATGGAGAGATTGGTGGCAAATCCTAACAGTAATAGTTATAATATATAATTAATAATAGTTCATAATAGATATAATCGGGCATAATGGATATTCTTTTATTTTAGTTTTGTTGGCTTACCGATTTTGGTTAAGAAAGGTAATTGTGGAAGCTGACGAAGCCTCAAGTGACGGATTTCAGTCTTAACTATCTAGCACTTGGGCGTAATTTAGAATAAGAATTATACTATTTACTTGTAAATAGACTCACCAATTTATAATGTTATAAGAGATAGGTTTAGAGTAAATTAATTAGATTTAAGTTTAGATTGTAACAACAACGCTCTTTTCTTCAAAATTATATAACCATTGTTCTTTTCCACTCACCAGGTGGCAGGTCCGAAATCTGTCACTCACGTTATCCGTCATATTATTGTTGCGATGTAGAGACCACGGTTGTAGACGAGCGCGCACTGGCCTAATGGGGTAGGCCAACATCCGGTTGGCTTACTGCTCCACGCGCTGAACGTCTAGGACCGCCAACTTTGTCACGGGACGCTCGTAGATTCCAGTAGCTGTCTACGCGGTTGTTTCTCGAGTTTGACCATCTCCACTGATAACAGTGGATATGATTCTTCCTTTTGGCCAACAGTTTCGCGGCGACCTTGGATCGACGATGACAACAATATCTCCAATAGCAATAGGCTTCACAGACGTGAACCATTTCGATCGGCGGGTGATTTCCGGTAGATAATCAGTTACCCAACGTTTCCAATACTTATTTGCCAAAATCTGCGAGGTACACATGTTTTGCCTCGGAACCTGACCGTTATCATCCATGTTGGTTAAGGGTTTCGCACCGCTAGATGATCCGACCAAGAAATGATTTGGGGTTAGCGCTGGGCCAGAATCACCGTCTATGGGGACGTGCGTAAGAGGTCGGGAATTTACCTCGTTCTCGATCTCGGTCAGTAAATTCCGTAGTACTCCTAGTACCGCAAATGTGTTGAGCGTGCACTGTTGATACTGCTCCACATCAGCACACCCCTTGGTGTGCGCAATGGTAGAATTCATCTACCCGAAAGCAGAATGCAGTTCTGCCGGCCCTAGCGACGGCGAGTGTTTACCGTTATTTTTCGTCATTCTACTGTTTTGTTTTCATCGCGTCCAAACGTGTATTTTTCTCGTGCTTAAATAAAGGTTGTTAATCGCAGTTTTCTCGCGTGTTATTATTTCACATTTTCTATCCCGATTCCCGTACGCTGTTCCTCTGTTGCTGTTTATTTACCTGCGCCATTAGGTTATGGGCCCAGGTTTGGAACGGGACAGAAAGTGCGAAAAGTGTTCCGGCCAAGAGAGTCGAAGTGGTTGTGTCAGCCAAGTGTTTTTCCGCTCCATGTGAACTGTATGTGGTTGGAGCGAGGTTAACCGCGAAAAGAACAAAGAAAAAGTGTTTTGAAAGTGGACGCTAAAAGAAAACAAACAATGAGTGATGCCAAGTTCTTAATCCCAAAATTGAATGGGACAAATTGGCAAACGTGGTGTGTGCGAGTGGAAAAGCTGTCGGGAAGACTTGTGGCGTGTCATCGAGGACGAGCCCCCGGAGGAGGACGAAGTGGATGACGGTGAATTCGCCGAGTGGAAAGCCGCCGATCGGAAGGCGCGAGCCAGGTTGGTGCTCTTGTGGGTTGTTGGAGAAAACCGGCATGTACCAAAACAAAAGGAAGATATTGGTATCAACGAAACGCAAGATTTGATTCCCTTGTAGGGCAACGGCAGTGTGGCGGAATATCTGGAGTACGAGTTCTTAGAGGAAACTGGCCATGATTGCAATGGAGGATCTTTTTTGGGAACTGCGACAGTGGAAAATGAACACCTGGACCAGACTGATGCAAGCTATAGAGAGGAAATACGTTTATCAACGTCGGTCGAAAGCTCCAATCTTCAGTTCGGGTCCGGTCCTGTAAACGATCCGAACAAAGCGTTACTGAGGTAATTTTCAATATTATAGAACTCATAGAGGATTTTAAGACAAACCGTATGTTATTTTACAGGGAACTTCACAGCTTCCACGATTTTGATCTGCTGGAACCAGATAAAATTGGCGGAGAAGGAGAACATGACATTTTCGATGGAATTCCTGACGCGATCACCTTTGTTGTTGTTGAATTTTGTTCATTTTAATAATCCAAACGGTAATAAATAATACACCGAAAATACTTACATTTATTGAATATGAAAGTAGAAAATCCCTTATATGTTCATAATTGGCTTTTGTCAAAACAACACTTGATCACAATACTAGCTCCTTTAAAGTGAATCAAAAGTTGACAGTCCGTTTGGCTGCATTTTTTGACAGGTCGTTTGGCTGCATAAGACAATTGTTGTCCGGTCTATATGCACCCAAGTAACCACGAGACTATAATTGCATGCATATATAGGGCATATGCATTACGTCTAGTGCATAATTGAAGTTGGATTAATACTGAAAAGGGCCCCACTGAGATCGAACTAATGCTATATCTTTTGTTATGCCATAAGATATTGCTAGAGTAGCATTATTGCATTGGTAATGCATCACTACATTCTTAAATCTAATCTAACGCTTCATTACTTGACAACTGTTGAATTGATGCGATCCCGCATTAATGATGTCGAATAAATGGGATCCCGCATTAATGATGTTGATTTTGGGTTGAATAAGTGCAATAATATAATGCTTGTGGTTACTTGGGCAGTGTCTATAGGTTAAACACTCACTCGGTTTCTTCGGTCATGAATTCTTACATCATATCATCGTGACTAATAGTTGCCTGGAGCTTCTGCAGTTCTCGGTTTGCACCAACATAGTTGGTACCTCGGTCGCTGTAGATTTTATGGGGTTGACCACGACGGGCGATGAGATTCCGAATCGCCATGATGCAAGAATCGGTTCTGAGAGAGCTGACGAGCTCGATATGTATCACTCGAGTGGTCAAGCATGTCGCCAACATCCCCCAACGCTTCTCGTGTCTTCGGCTGACAGCAACTTCAATTGGGCCGAAATAATCAATGCCCATGTGAGTGAATGGTCGCGAAAAGGCTTCTAGGCGTCCTGGTGGTACGTCGGCCATGATTGGGTTGTTCGGAACCGTTCGTTCATTCTTACATCTCTGGCAATTCCGATGAACTTGGTAGTAACAGGTGCGTAAACGAGAAATTTGGTACTTCTGGCGCAGTTCATTGTTTCGTGGTTTTGATGGTGGTACTTCGTGTGGTAGTGGTTTATTGGTGTTTGCTTGGAAGGATAATGGGATTCTTCGCATCTTCGGTGGCATACTGACACGCAGCAATACGGGTCTTCATTCGCAGTATACCTCGGTCGTCGATCCACGGAAGCAACTTGTACAGCGAACTGGATTTAGGGAGAAGTTCGGCAGGTTTGTCGTAATTCGAAGGCGCTTGAAGTATGCGTACCTCTTCCGGGTATCTTTCCTGTTGTGCGAAGCGTATCAGCTGTGCTTCGGCGACGCGAAGTTCACCGTTAATCAGAGGACCATGATGGATATACTTCATGAGGACCATGATGGATATACTTCTGTTGAGACTTCAGGCGACAGTTGGAGATGAAGCGTTGTACTAGTGCCATAACGTGCAGCAACCGTCTCCAACTAGAAAAGTTTTGGAAACAGATGCCAATTTCTGGAGGAACATGATGGAGTAGCAAACTTGCCAAAAGCTCAGTGTTCGTCGACTTATTGCTGATGGGAGACGACGGCCATTTTTCGTCAGTTTCCCATAGGAAATCTGGGCCTCGAAACCACCTGCTCCTCATAGAAAGATCGGGCAGTCCGTAACATTTGGTGGCATCATCGGCCACGTTGAGCTTGCTTGGTACGTATCGCCAATCACCGGGCTCAGCGGACTCCAGAATCTCCGTGATGCGGAATCCTACAAATTGACTGTAGCGTCGATGGTCAGAGTTGATCCAGCACAAAACGTCCCTAGAGTCAGACCAGTAGATTTTCTTGATATTGGGGATAGACAAACTATCCAAAGCAGTTTCGAAGTCAATTCAAAGAAGCAACTCTAGCTTTAGCGGTGACTAGCGAACAGTAGATTTTTCCTTCCTTCAGAAATCTAAGGAAGCATATAGCCGCCATTCCGTTCTTTCCAGCGTCTACGAATGTGTGAAGCTGTACCTCATCGGCTTCATTGATGAAGTTGCCGGGCCAGAAACATCTTGGGATTTGCAGCTCTTCCAATTGGGATAAAACGGTCAGCCAGTTCTGCTATTTCTCGAAGGCGTCATCGTCGATTTCTTCGACCCACGTTATACGGGATCGCCAAACATCTTGTAGCAAAACTTTCAGGTAGGCAAGGAAATGAGCGATGAGTCCAAGCGGGTCGAATATGGTCATCAGAACGCGAATTACTTCCCGCTTTGTGGGACGTCAGCCACCCTTGAGAAGTCATTCCATCATTCGCAGCCGATCTTGAAGGTGAAAGCATCAGCGATTGTATTCCACCTCATACCTAGGACCTTCTCGGTGGACATTTCTGTTGATAGGTTCAGATTTTTCTCCTCATTCGCGTTTAGCGTCTGCAGTGCCTGGACAACTCTTCTTAAATTACTGATCCAGTTGCGGATCTCGAAGCCGCCTTGTGCGTGGACATATTGAATGTCCTTGGTTAACTGGATTGCTTCCTCCTCCGTTGTGACGCTTACTAGCATATCATCGACGTAGTGTGATTCTGTAATTGCTTCGTACGCCACAGGAAATCTGCTTTCGAACCGCGCAGCGTTGACATTCTTGACATATTGCGCACTGCAAGGAGAGCAGCACGCTCAAAACGTCCTCACTGTCATCACATAGATCACCAGTTCACCGTTCTCCTCCGACCAGTAGAAGCATTGGAATTTCGGTTCTCGGTCGGTTCTCCGAATTCTCCCTCTCGGCTCTTGATGGTTAAACCGAGCTGCGCATGCTTTGTGCCAATCAGAATGCCGGGACGGGTATCGTGGTATGACGCGAAAGGTAATCCTTCCAGATAGCGGTATGATTCTTTCAACTCGTCGAAGTTCAGGGTCTGTAATGGTAGCAGCAATTCTTTGACAGTTTGCACATCTTCTAGTGTGAACTTTTCTGCGTTTTCATAATGTCCGGCGACTTGTAGACGAACGATACAGGAGTTCTTCTCGCAACGCTCTGCGCCTCCCGTCCAACGAAGACAAATTGGACTAGGGGTACCATCTAGTAGAAGCTCATTGGCTAAATCTTGATCTAGCAGGGTTGCACCTGAGCCTTCGTCGAGAAAAGCGAATGTGTGAATCGTTTTTCCTGGACCTGATAAAACTACTGGCAGATAGCGAAACAGAACAGTGCTTCAAAATGTTTGGTGTGTGTTACAGTCAAGTTCTCCGCCACTCTTCACAGGGATGCGGCTTTGGATCTTCGTCCACTGGCACGGTATTTTGCTGTTTGCCTTTTTTTTTCTCATTATGTAGCAGCTCGTGGTGTCTAAAAAAGCATCCGTTTTTGCCACACGGTTTTGCCTTGCAGGATCCTTTGTGTTTGCGAAGACACGTTCGACAAAACCCGAACTCTCGGACAACCGCCCACTGTAAATCCCTTGAAAGTTCTTGGAATCGCTTGCATCTATCCATGGATTTGCAAGCCCCTTTACACACCGGACAGGTTTCCTTTTCCGGCACTGCTGCCATCGATTCCGCAGATTTCGAAGGTTTGATGCTTATGTCGGACTTCACGGGTGTTTCAGAATGAGCGTTGAGGTACGCTCCGCCTTTTTCTTTCCGACGGACATCGTTCCGCATTGACTTCGTCTGCAATGGTTCAATCGGGAACATTAACGAGCTGGCTGCTTCGGCTATCAAATAGATCCACTGACTGAAGGTCGCCAGGTTGACCGAAGCTGTGTCTTCCGATGCTGTGCCCAGTTCAGCTTGATTGATGGTGGAAGCTTGCCAATGAGTGGATGTAGGAGAGTCACGTTATACATGTATTCATCTAAGCCGCATGACTCGACCGTAGCACAGAAATTCTGAACAGTCTATACGAAATCCACCAGTGCCAAAACGATCTTCCCAAACTGCCAGTAAGGCGCTGATTTTGCCAATTAATGAGTGCACGATGATCTCCGGTTGACAATACCGCATTTTTAGGATGTTCATTATTCCCTGGACGTTACCCGGGTGCATCAGTCGACATTTTACTGCTTCGTAGGCTTGTGACGTAGACTACGTCTTACGGGAAGGGTAGGGTGTCAATTGAAAATCTAAAAATCAGCGACCGCCACGAAATATCGTTACAAATTAAACGCTAATAACTTAATAAATACTCAATAGGTTTTCAAGATGTTTACATCAATCGATTGGAAATTTTCCCGCGTATCAATTCTGTTAAATTTAGACTCAGTGGGATTAGTCACCACCTGAGGGCTAAATATGCTTTAGACTCAGTGGAAAAACTTCCACTATACAAGGAAAGGAATTCCTCCTTCTCCTTTGCCCTCTCGGAACCCACTGAATAAAAACTATAAAAGCAAGTTAACCTTAACTCTACTTTGTTATAGTGTAAAAATGGATCATCGTCGTCATGTGACGCAGGTCATATTGTGGTTTAATCCAGTTTACATTGTTGTCTTACATCTACCCTACTACCGATAACCTACCATCTCCATTAGCGATGCAAATCATTACTACTGATATCTGTTTACATGTATATACATGTATGGTTATTTACCGGCGTGCTGCCTTACACTCGGGTCGCTCGTCAGCATGGAGATGGATTCGGTAATAAGTGAAAATGACATGGAGATCTACCTATATGCCCTACTGTAAGTGAAAATTGCATTTCAACAAATTCAACTATCAAACATTACCCGTTAACAATTTCAAGCTATTGAAAATAACCAAATTATGAGGTGATGTCTTATAATGCCGATTTTTCAGAGTAAATTTACTAAATGCACTCAATTTTACTATCACAGATTTATGCAGCAATGAACACATAGTGTGAACGATATAAAACGCGTACACCTTCGCAAATTTTCTCATTTGTGTTGCAGTACTGGAGCTGTGCGGAGCATCGAGCATGGATTGGATGGCTGGCGCCGGGCGATAGCATGTACCCTGGAGGGTGCACTAGCTTCATTCAGCGGAGTGGCAAGACGCCAATTTGGATTTGGCAGCTGGCTGTGGCAAGCACCATAGAAAGTGCACTGGCGACCTACCCAATTGGTCAGGTAGCTGATTGCACTGCAGTCTGTTGTTACAAAGCCGTTGGGTAGGCAACCGTTGCTAGGCAGCCATACATTATGTTGTGGTGTGCTAGGCAGTCGGTTGCTTGGGCAAATAATGTCTTTGTAGCCAGCCGGTGGGTGCTACTACTAGGGGCGAAATAAGGTGCTTGTGTGTGTGTGACATTTGGTAGATAATGTCTTTGTAGCCAGCTGGTGGGTGCAACCACGAGGAGCGAAATAAGGTTCTTATGTGTGTGTGATATTTGGTAGACATCTTTTGGTAAGGCGCAGAGAGGGTTTTAATTCAAATGCGGACCATTTCAAATCCGTCCTTTTCAGGACGGGCAATTTAATTTTGAGAGAGTTTGTTTGATTTGAATGTTTGGTTCTTACCGATTGGCTGACAGCGGTGGCTAAAACAAAATTAGTTTTCTCTTTGTTGCATACCTTGAGCATTTTGTACAATTTACAAATGGCTACCGCCACGAAAAATTTAAACACCGGACGCTAAGAATTCGATTGTTTCTTGATTGATTTATTTTTGAGACTGCTCTAATCAAGAAATGTATACGATTGCCATTCTATTTACTCAGGTATATAAAGTTTTACAAATAAAAGATTAATATATTTCGCATACATATTCATCAATCGGTGTATGAAAATTTTAAAGAATTTTGCTTTCTGGCATGTTTCAAGAAATTCCCTATCACGGGCAATGTTTTGATTCTCGAACATGCACATTTCAATGAGTACTGTTATGAATAGTTATTATGTTGTGTTAACGATTCGTGTTGGATAGCGTTTTACTTCTAGGAAGAAATAAGTTTTGAGAAACTGTGAAAGGGTTAATAAGTGCAATGCCTATTCGTTTTGATACCAACCGTTTGCGCAAATTTCGGGAGCGCGTTAAGATCGAACATTCGAAAATTCCTCCGAATTGCCCATGTACCGATGCCGAGCGAACTTGAGGTTATCGGGCGAAACTGGAAGCAACCAGAAATAATGCGTTGCTAACGACTGGTCGGAAAGCTAGAGAAGGGCCTTAAACTCGAGGTGGGAAATAAAATCGAGTGGTCAACCAACTTGACAAAGTGCAAATACTTTTCAAATGCTTTCTAAAGAATGTACAATAGATTTTTGCTAACATACTTACTATCTAATGCTGGTCTAACGATCTTTGAGGACAAACATCAACGCTATTTTGATCAGACTAAGACTTACGGCAAGGGTAGAGGTCAAATCAACATTTAAAAATAACTGAAACAGTGTGAACTCTTAAAGCTTTATCATTTATCGATAGATTTTCGAGATTACGCGATAAGGATAATGGTCTCCAGCTGGTCGATCATATCAACACAATCACTACAGGCAGCACAATTGTTGCCCTTTCATCATACTAACATTCAAACCAAACGTCCCTTTCCACGGCTGCCAAATAATTTCTATGAAGCGAATCATAGCATGTTCTAACATACTTTCTCACTTATTTAACGTAGTCTACGTCAACCGATCGTGTGTTAAACACAACCCCTCTGATTTTTCTGTCAAGCTTCTTTGCAGACGCACAAGATTTTCCTCCTCCGTAAATCCACACATAGCGGTTGTGCTATTAAACATGGATAGGAAAATCGGCCATTCCTCCGGGCTGCCGGAAAATGTAGGCAAGTCTTTGGAAACTGCTGGCCGGATAGACCGAATCCAGAGTTCATAGACGTCCATGCACACTACCAGGATCTAGAGATAGTTGATGGCAGCATGCTATTCCAGGATAGAGTAATTATTCCACACTCGCTTCAAAAGGACATTCTTAAAATGCTGCATAAGAATCACACTGGGATTGCCAAGGTAAAGCAGTTGGCGCGCAGGAGTGTTTATTGGTTTGGATTGAACAAGGATATAGAGCATTTCGTAAAATCTTGTCGAATATCGATCGAATGTCGAATATACCAATTCCTGGATCACAACCTTTCAGTCGTCTGCATGCCGACTTTTTCTACTTCCAACAAAAGGTGTTTTTGATAATTGTTGACAGCAAAACCAAATGGTTAGAGCTGGAGTACATGCCGTATGGAACTGATGGTAAAAAAGTGATTAAGAAATTCACAGCTATGTTTGCCAGATTCGGTTTACCGGATGTTGTCGTCACCGATGGAGGTCCTACCTTCAATTCATTTCCCTTCATCAAGTTTCTCGAGAATCTGGGAATCAAAGTAATGAAGAGCCCTCCTTACAACCTTCAGAGTAATGGACAAGCAGAACGGATGGTAAGATTGATAAAGGAGGTATTTAAGAAATGTTTGCTCGACCCACGTATGCAATCATTAGATACAGAAAAATAAGTGTATAATTTCCTGTTCAACTATAGAAATATATGTTTGGACAACGGTCAATTCCCTTCGGAGAGAGTCCTTACCTTCAAACCCAAAACGGAATTAGATTTAACTAACCCCAAATTTTCCTACAGAAGTCAGCTAACTACACAGCATGACGAATCACACTCTCAACGCAGTACACGCGCTTATGTGCAAGACCCTTTTACTAAGCTGACGGCAGGTGATCCTATCTATTATAAAAACCATAACTCTACTGATGTTAGACGATGGTTGAGAGCAAAGTTTATTAAAAGATTGTCTCTAAATGTTTTCCAGGTTTCGCTCGGTGGTCGTTTACTATCCGCCCACATGTAACAGTTGCGTTTGGCGGAAGAAACACGCGATCGGAGGGCTACGAAGGTTTTGTTCGACCGATTTTCGCCAGAGCGTTTGGCAGACCATGACACAGCACACCCAACCAACCAACAACAAGTCGAAACCGACGAGGAAGATTTTTACGGTTTTGTATCGGATTCTCTTATTTTCGATGCGCCCGTCCAATCTTTACCTCTAAATCCGTTGCGTTCAAATTCTACAATTGCGAGGTCATCAAGAAATTCACGGTCAGAAAACTTAAATGATAGGGTTTTGAAATCAACAGTGACACTAGGAAAGCGAAAAAATGTTTCAACACCAAATATCAGGCGATCTAAGAGAGCTAGGCATTCAAATAAGTATAATGATTTCGTTTAATTTTAATTTATTCCAGAAGAAAACATTAGTGATAGGTTAATAATTTGAATTTTTATTTTGTATAATATAAAAAACTTAAGGGGAGAGTATTGTTGGATTATTATCGTACTCGACCAAATGATCCGAACCCACCACTGAAGTGAGTGGACGCATTTGTGTGTAAAGAATGAACTCTGATGAATAGTGTTATGGTTATTGAAAAACCAACTGCTCGAATGTATCCCTATAAAAGGTATCTGAAATAAACAGCTGTGAGCTTTTGTTGATAGACGAACACAAGTGTAGTCATTGTTTATTTTAGTTTGAGAAAGTCCCCCAAAGTTAAAGCCAGTTCTTCTGTCTTTCTCTCCAGGAACGCTCTATGCTTTTCCGCTTCTTGCTGATCAGCCGCCCGTCGTCGTTCTGCTTGTTGTTCTTCGAAAGCCATTTCTTCTTTCAACCGCTGTAGCTGCAATTTGGTACGGTTCCGAGCGCACCTCTGCGAAGACGTACATGAGAACTCCGATGATGCTTCGTGCACCCGTATGATAGGTAATTCATTCGATGATGGGACGAATAGCTTCTTTCCGGATGACTTTGTCTTCGTCAGCGCTCCTAGTTCCTGTTGGCTTGAAGAGTTCGTTGGGTTTTCGACCTGAAGTGAAGCGGAATCTGATCCTTTTGGTTGCTCCGGATTTACACTGGATGGAACCGCTGTAAGAACAGATGAAATATTCAGCGATGCGCTACGTTTCGGCGAGCGCTCTTTGTTGACATCTGTGTTTGGCGTTGGATCCTTATCCGATGATGACGTAGCTCGCTGGTTCCATGTTGCTGTTTTGCAATTCGCACAACTCCAGCTCTGATCGACAACATCATTTGTTACTCCAACGCAATCGTAGTGATGCCATCCTTCGCACTTGTCGCATTGCACCGGGTCCTCTACAACTCCTGCATGTGAATCCATCGACGGTCTTCTCCGTTTCATCCACCACTACCACACCACTTCCAGCACCACCGGCAACTTCACTCAAGACTTCACCATCTTTAGCCTTTTGACTTTTGCCACACGCCTTACTAACTTTACCGTCGGACTTCGGACCACGACTTGACATACTCGCGATGATTCGTAATAAACGAAAATTATATTAGTGTTGGATTTGATCCAACGGGAGTTTTCCGAAATTATTATCCTCTATCGCCGAATGAAAGACGAACGCACAATCCGGTTTTTTGTTGAATCGAAAAAGAGAGAGAATATAATTTTTCTGAAATGAACATGTTTATCTTATTAATATCTTATCATTTACTAGACCCCAAAGGGTTAACTTTATTTTCATTGTCTATTTTATCTATTCGTTCATTGAGCAATTGGTGTTCAATGTCATAGAAATATTTGTATTAGGTTACTTACGTTTAGTTCCCTTTTTGTTATGTTTCGTATAATCATGAGCAATGGAGAGATTAGTAGCAAGTCCTAACAGTAATAGTTATAATATATACACCGTGTCCAATATATTCTCATACAAAATAAAACTCTATTTATTTCAAATCGATAATCCAGATTTTATTGATAACTTTACTCATTATATTGCAACATAATACTGATCAACTTCAGCATGTTTTGGAATAACACCGCCTTTAACCTTCTTGACCAGCTCCAGACGTTTTTCGAAACCGTCACAGACGGCACGCACGACTTCCATCGGCATTTCGTCCCAAATTCGTTTGATTACGGTTTTAAATTGGTTCGTTTACCTTCGCCAGCATGTATGACCATACGAAATAATCCAAGGGATTCAGATCTGGTGAACTGGGAGGCCAATCATTCTTGTCCAAAAAGTCGGTCAAATTTTCTCGGCACCAGCCCTGAACGAGATTTGCAGTATGCGATGGCGCTCCGTCCTGCTGAAACACATAGTGATCATCTTCAAACACCTCTTGTACATATGGCTTGACAACTTTCTCCAAAACTTCCGTTTTATAATATACGGCATTCACATTAACGCCGTTTTCGATGAAAACCAGTGGTAATTTGCCTCGCTTGCAAATTCCTCCCCAAACCATCACTGACGCAGCACTTTGGAACCGTGGAATTATCACTCTCTGGGACAGTTCTCGAAGAGAGAGCCCACAATCTGTTGTTCTGAACATTGTGGGATTGTTGCAAGACGAACAGCTTTTCGTCGGAAAAGATAAATTCTTCCCCACCGTGCCGCGACAAAAGCAGACTTGCTCTTTCGAGTCGTTTCTGCTTGGAAGGTTCCGAAACTCCGTGAATTTTACGTTTCTTGAAAGCTTGGAATCCGAGGTCATTTTGCAGTATATTGTGCATTGACGATCTCGATACATTCATATCTGCGGCCATTTTACGTACAGAGCGCTGTGATTTTCGACTAATCCGTTCCCTGACCACTTTAACAATTCGTGCAGTCCGCACCGTACGAGTACGACCGGATCTCTTCCGGTCATCCAACGAGCAAGTGTCACGGTACGAATGGTTCGGTACCCAAAATCCCGGTTTACTCCGAGGTTTTTCAATTTTTTTGAAAATAGCGCCCGGGCGCTCACCTATCAAAAACTTTTTTATCACCACAGCACGAAACTCCTTCAACGCTGGTAAAAGATAAACACCGAATGAAAACAATCGGACAAGACCTAAAAGCGTTTGTATAAACATAGTGCAAAACTACTCCAACACATACGTGAAGCAAGTTGAGTAGTTGCACGACACCAATGCAAGGAAAAAGTGTATGAGAATATATTGGACACGGTGTAATGAATAATAGTTCATAATAGATATAATCGGGCATAATGGATATTCTTTTATTTTAGTTTTGTTGGCTTACCGATTTTGGTGAAGAGAGGTAATTGTGGAAGCTGAAGAAGGCTCAAGTGACGGATTTCAGTCTTAACTATCTAGCACGTAGGTGTAATTTAGAATAAGAATTATACTATTTACTTGTAAATAGACTCACCAATTTATAATGTTATAAGAGACAGGTTTAGAGTAAATTAATTAGATTTAAGTTTAGATTGTAACAACAACGCTCTTTTCTTCACAATTTTGTAACCATTGTTCTTTTCCACTCACCCGGTGACAGGTCCGAAATCTGTCACTCACGTTATTCGTCATATCACGGTTGTAAACGAGCGCGCGCTGGCCTAATGGGGTAGGCCAACAAACATGAAAAACGTCATCAAGATAGTCTTCACGTTCATTCAGGGACCTGGCAACCCTATCCTATTTACTACACTGAAACCGGCCAGTACCCATTAATGGGTAAAATATCACCCATTTCGAACTTAAGTGGGTTAACTCCTTTAATGGGTAAAACGATTTTACCCATTAATGCGTAAAGAGCCTGTACGTCAGACTATCGGGTATTTCTTACCCATTTTTCAAAATGTTTCCCGCATAATCACAAACCATTCCTGGGCCATTTTCCTTATTGCAGAAGACCGTTTCCGTTATTCTTGCGACATTTACCCTTATAGTTGACAACTATAAACTAACAATCTCCTATATAGTTTTAACAATATGTCAGATGGTAAAAGGCCAAAATAACAATATGCTTCAATGACAATATGGCATACATTAACAATATGTGTTAATGAACCTCTACATGGTAAAAATGAGATGCAATTATTCGATAACAATAACATAAAATGTGATAATATATCTTACACTCGAAATATAGTTTTGACTATATAGCAAATTGTTTTTCGTTATGCGGGTTGTTATTTGGGAAATGGGTATGAAATACCCATTTTTCGAAATGTTTGTTATTTGCGAAATGGGTATGAAATACCCAATTTTCGTGATTTGTTTTTAATTGTGATATTGAATAATAAGCATTAGAATAAACATAATAGATTGCAATAACTGAATGTGTATTTGTATTTTGACAACCCTTTAGCCTCAGACCTTTTACCTATCAGGCATGTTAAGTTTCGTTCGGGAGTTTTTAATGGGACAACCGGATGTTTCGGATAAAGACCAGTAACTCGCTAGTTATAAAACACGTCTTTATTGCTCAAAGTTCTTTTACAGAGTAAGAAAATGAAATGGCTACCATAAGAGGCACGGAGGGAGCTTTTAGTCGAGAGATGCACACACTGTCAAACGGTATTACGTAAATTATGCCTTAATACCCCTCCTTAATTTATGGAATCTCGCAATCCTAGGGCATCCCGAAGACGTTGAAAATGACCAGCAGCCAAACCTTTAGTAAGAATGTCAGCTTCCTGTTTTTCCGTTGGTATATACTTCAACACAATACTTCCTTGCTTAACCAAATTTCTTATAAAGCATCTTTATGTCAATGTGCTTGAGTCTGCTACGATCACGAGGTTCTTGAATTATCTTTATTGTGGACTGATTATCCTCATAATACGGTATCGATGTTTCAATCTTGTAGCCAATATCTTCAAGTAAACGCATCAACCATACTCCATCACAGGTTGCCTCGCAAAGAGCACATAACTCAGCTTCGGTGGAAGATAAAGATACTGCACGCTGCTTACGAGTTGTCCAAATTACTGTACTGTCAAATACCTTGAAGAGATATCCGGTTATCGACCGTCTGTCGTTGATATCGTTCGCCCAGTCAGCGTCACAGAAAGCTGCCATTAGATGAGTATCATCTCGCCCCACGTATTGAAGTCCCAAATCGAGGGTCCCCTTTATATACCGCAAAATACGTTTAAGGTGTGTCCAATGCATGTCTGTAGGGCAGGATTGGAATTGGCTGTAGTAATTTACAGCTGCCGACAAATCCGGACGAGTAGTTAGGGTCACATACATGAGACAGCCTATTAGCTCTCCGTATGGCTTACTCGTACGGTTTTCTTCGATCCCCTTTTCCAAACGAAGGCGACACTCAATCGGTACAGAGCTAGCCTTACAATCAGCCATGTTGAAACGATCGAGTAAAGCTTCCAGAAATCTTCGCTGACTTATTCTCATAGTACGACGTTGAAGGTTCCGTTCAACCTTCATCCCAAGAAAACTTGTGACTTCTCTTCCATCTGTCATATCGAAACCCTTGGCAAGGCTCTTCTTAACTGATCCGATCTCATTTGAATCGTGCCCAATGACAAGAATGTCATCCACGTATAAAATTAGAAATATATTCTTCTTTACAGTGCCGCGTATATATAAGCACTGATCGCTCTTCGATCGTCGAAATCCCAAGTTTGTTACAAACTCATGAAATTTGTCATTCCATGCTTTTGAAGCCTGCTTTAATCCGTAGAGAGATTTATTTAATTTGCAGACCAACCCGTTTTCTTGGTACATACCTTCCGGCTGTGCCATATAAATTTCCTCCGAAAGGTCACCATTCAAAAACGCCGTCCGCACGTCCATTTGATGGACTGACATTTGCTCCTGGTTGGCAACTGCTAACATAACACGTAAGGTGTCCAATTTAGCGACGGGTGAATTTGTCTCCGTGAAATCGAACCCTTTCTGTTGACAAAACCCTCTGGCTACTAACCTTGCTTTCATTCGATCCGGCTGTCCATCGTCACCAGGTTTGATGCAAAATATCCACTTACATGTTATCGCCTTTCGTCCCTTCGGAAGTTTGCATAGGGTCCATGTTCCATTTTTCTGCAACGAGTTCAGCTCTTCTTGAACGGCCAACATCCATTTCGGCCAGTCAGCTCGCGTTCTCAATTCAGCTATGGTATCCGATAAGTTAACCACGTAATCCATGGCACCGAGCGCAACCCCAGCAAAGGTCATGTCATAGCCTTATGCCATGACGGTAGTTTCCGCTCGCGGGAAGGATTCATGACATTATCACTTTGCTCAGCTACAGGATCCTCACTAACACTGTCATCACATGTGTCGAAGTCATCTGAGTCTTCAATTCGGTCACACTCTTCTATTTGTGATTCTTCATCGTTGTCCTTACATTGATAGCGTCCACTATTAACTTCGGCGTTATCCCAAACGCTCACTTCGCGCACTGCTTCTTTCTTCGCACTGGCATCGGAAAATCTCGCGTTCTCGTCAACGATGTTATCACGCACAGCAACGATTTGTCGTGTTTTGGGATTCCACACGCGATACCCGTTCGCACAATATCCGACCAACACCCCTTTCCACGTCTTCTCATCAAGTTTCTTTCGGTGTTCTTTTGGAACATGGCAGAAAGCTAGCGACCCAAACACTCGCAGCTTTGAAACGTCAGGTTTCTTGCCTTCCCACATTTCACACGGCGTCACATTTGAATCGAGAGCACAGCACGGACTTTTGTTCGTCAAAAACATAGCAGTTTGTATCGCTTCTCCCCAAAACTCGCGATCAACGGCAGAATCGAATAACATTGAACGCGCTTTCTCAACAAGGGTTCTGTTCATTCGTTCACAGATTCCGTTCTGCTCGGGAGTATAGGGTACCGTAAATTCCATTTTTATGCCCTTACTTGCACAGAACGAACGCATTGCCTTGCAGCTGTATTCACCACCATTGTCCGACCGAAAACGTGAGATTTTTACTCCGAACTTTGCAGTCACTTATGCCTCATAGTGTTTAAAACAATTCACTACTTCGTCCTTTGACCGAATCAAGTAAACCATTGTAAATCGTGACCAATCGTCAATAAAACGCACGAAGTAACGTACATTGTTCAACCCGACAGGTGTAACCGGCCCACAAACGTCCGAGTGAACGATCTCCAATACTCGATTCGAACGACGCTCTTCACGTAGCATAAACGGATTTCTAGTTTGTTTCGCGGACACACACGGCTCACAGATTACTGTCTCATCATCACGACTGCTCAACGGGATACCCTTCACTATTCCGCACTTGATAAGCGACATCAAATTTCGCTCTCCCAAATGGCCATAACGTCGATGCCATGATTCGGTTGCCTTACTTATTTGTCCCGAAAAACACAACATACCGCTTTCACACTTACGCGAGAAAAAGTTCAGTTCGTAAAGTTTATTCCGCCTCTCACCAGTAGCTACTACATTCGACCTATGAAAAATTTCCTAACAGCTATTTGCGAATACCACTTTCATACCGACGGCGAATACCACTTTCATACAGACGGCAGACTCGACTCTGCTTATTGAAAACAAATTACATCGTGCCTCCGGAATAAACAACGCTTGGCTCACAGTAGACTCGATCACTTTTTGTCCGACTAATGACAGCACTGGCACATCCCCTACGTATTTGGCTGTCACCCACTCGCCGTTCTTCGCTATGGCTATTTTCATTGGCCGCTCCAACAGCGAAAGCTTCGAAAACAAACTTTTGTTATTGCATATGTGTTTGGTAGCGCCAGAGTCCACGAACCACTGCACTCGATTCATCGGCGGCTCTCTTTTGTCTTCTTCCACCAAAAACACCACACCACTTTCGCTCTGCTCGGCGCTGAAAGCCGATGAATTCACTGTTTTCTTCTCCTTTTCCTTATCTGAGCAGTTCGCAATTTTATGGCCCTCTTTCTGGCAACCGAAGCACTTAAAAACTTTCTTCTTCTTTATCTTCAGGTTGCGAGCAGCCTTACAACTGCCACTGAATGCAGCAGATTCGTTCTTCTGTTCACATACATCACTTGCGGCGATCGACTTTCGCTTAATTTCTTCGACAAGTAGTCAACACTTAACAAATTCCATCGTTATTTGCTCTTCAGGCTGACTCTCGATCGAAGTTACAATCGTGTCGTACTCAGTACCAAGTGACAAAAGCAAACGGCACACGACGTCGACATCGTCAATTTTTTCACCTGCATTCCGGAACAAACGAATGAGCAAATCGTATTTCACAAAATATTCCTGCAACGGACCGCCTGAGTGACGTAATTCGAAAAGCTCGCGATTCAGTTGCATACGTTTTGCGACACTCTTCCTTTCGAAAATGCGCACTAATGTATCCCACATCTGTTTCGCGGAACTCTTCCCGTGAAGCAACTTCAACTGGTCATCGTGAATTCGAGACACGATGATGGATTTGCACTTTTTATCTTTCTTCTGGCGTGCCAAGAGAGCATTCTGCTTTTACTGCCGCACACTTGCCGAATCCGCCTCTTCCACTTAACTCCGCGCTTTTAATACGACCAAAACCTATATTACTTTCGTGACGCAATCCGGAACCGATTCTGGGCCCATAACCTAATGGGACAACCAGATGTTTCGGATAAAGACCAGTAACTCGCTAGTTATAAAACACGTCTTTATTGCTCAAAGTTCTTTTACAGAGTAAGAAAATGAAATGGCTACCATAAGAGGCACGGAGGGAGCTTTTAGTCGAGAGATGCACACACTGTCAGACGGTATTACGTAAATTATGCCTTAATAGTTTTCACACCGGCAAATATTCCGGCGACGTTCAAGTGGTCCATAGATCATTGCACGGAATGTATTAACCTCACTCTTTTGACAGTTCAGGGAGCTTGTTTACAGGGTGTTAGAATGCGAACCGCTCGAATGAAATTTTATATTGGCTTTTTACGAATTATGTACGATTTGATTCAGGAAATTATGTAAAAAATAAGCACTAGTGTCCGTTTTCCAGCTGTTTTACTTCAATCGTAATAAATTTAGAGCACAAAATCTCAAACTGATTTTACCGAAAATATTCTAAGTCCACTTAAACAAGCTCCCTGAACTGTCAAAACTGCATTGATGACGCTATCATGCAATGATCTATAGAAGCGGTCATCACATCGTTATCCTCCAGAGAGGATATCCGTGGAATATATCTGAAAGGATTTAAATGATTTTGACGTACAACAAAGCTCCGACCAGACTTTGGTACTGTTGTCCATCTGCCAATGCGTCGCTATGCTCCTCATTTTGTTGTCCGCTGTCCATCGGAACACGAGAAACTTTGCAGCTTTCCATGTTAAACCGGGACAAAATCTTCAGCACGTATGTATAACTACTGGCTTAAAACGAACATACCATTCTCCTGACGAAGGTGGATTCCTAAGAATAACTTCAGGTCACCCAGCTCCGTAATCTTGAAGGTCTTGCTCAAAGCTCTGACCAAGCTTCGATACTCCTGCTCCGTTCTACATACAACAACGATATCGAACACGTTAATCAACACATTCGTATACATACCGTCAACAATTCGCAAGTAGAGACACGGGTCAGTCGATGATCAATGAAATGTAGCAATTCCATTCCTCCAACACCGCATTAATCCACTGGGTCCATACCCGCGCAGCTTACTTGAGACCGTAAAGACACCGCTTCAAGGAGCACACGGAATTTTGTACCAAACCAGATTTCATACGGCGTCGATCCAATCGCTGATAAGGGCAACCGATTCTGGATATATGCTACATTATTTACAGCCTCCGTCCAAAATCGCCGGGGTAAGCCACACAACAGCATACACAATCCCATCTCATTCAACGTCCTGTTTCTCCTTTCAGCCACGCCGTTCTGCTGTGGAGCGAAGCCAGCAGTAAATTCAGTCTTGATCCCTTCATCTGCGTAGAACCTCCGTAGAGAATTGCTGGTATACTTGCCACATCGGTCTGAACGGATGACCTTTGGTTTTCGCATGAATTGAGTTTCAATGAACCTTACATACTCACGGATTTTGTCAGCAACTTCGGAATTCTCCTTTAAGAAATAGACGACCGTATAGTGGCTATGACCGTCAATCATCGTCATGCAATACCGGCACCGGCCCGGCGATGTCGTCATAGGGCCACATACATCGATGTGCACGATATCTAACACTGATTTCGACGGCCGTGCCATCTTCCCTTCGACGCAACACTCACAAGTCTGCTGGATTCCGCAACTCTTGACCTACATTCCAGAGGCCAGACCACGCCACTCTACTTCACCAATCTCATGCGGGTCTCTGTAGCCTAGTCTTCGATGCCACATATGCAGGCAGTCGACGTTGTGCTGCTTATCACTCACTAACAACGATTTTTCCACTATGTTCAGGTGATATAGGCCACCTGCGCGATCTGCCGTCGCAATTACCGACCCGTTGTGCTGCTTATCGTTCACTAACAACGATTTTTCCACTATGTTAAAGTGGTATAGGCCACCTGCGCGATCTGCCGTCGCAATTACCGACCCGCTGTACACTATCCGACACTGATTTGCTTCGAATTCCACTCGAACACCTTTTTCAGCGAGCTTCATCACGGAAAATTGCCTTCTAGAGCCCGAGCAAAAATCACTCCCGTCAACGTAACCGACACTTTTTCGCTACGATCATTCATGCACTCAACGTTACAATCACCGATACCTGCCGTACGAAGAACTTAACCATCCGCGGTTGAAATTTCCGCACGTACACTCTCATCGAGACGCACAAAAGAACTACGATTTCTTGCCAAATGTGACGTCGCAACGAATCGATCACCCACGCACTTGCGTCATGCTTACCATACCGAACCATGAATGTGAACGACTTATCATTTTCGCGTACTGTTTTCGCCTTGGCTTTTTTGTGCTTCTCGGCCTTACCGATGTTCTCCGCCAGATAAAGCTTTTCTGTGTTGCACTATTTCCGCCTATTTGTACTGCCATGAACCGCATATCAGTCCCATATGGATAGGAAAGCAAGCAAAGATAGGACGGATTTGCCATTCGAGGCAGGATCACTTTCGAAGTTTATCCGCTTTGTCCATCAGCTTCACTTTCATAAGCTCCAGGGTGAGCTCATCTTTGTTTCGCGCTTCCAAAGCCGTACTTAGAGGATTAAACAACTCCGGAAGTCCCCACAGTATCAGCGCCACCTTTAGGCACTCCTTCATCTCGAATCCGGAATTTTCCAGACGTGCATATTGCTTGAAGTTCTGGTTCGTGATCTGCCAAAGAAGGGTCACTCGTTGCGCTAGAGTAGTCTTCTCGTGGTGCTCCTTCAGAGCCGTCCATGTGTTCTTCGCCGTCGTCTTGTCACGTATCAGTCCATATTGGCTCTCATCCATCATCAGGTGAATCGTGGCCAACGCCTTCTCGTCGCCGGTCTTCCATGCATCCGTCGTGGGTTCCGGAGGAGTACCTGGATCCACGTGCTTCCAGAGCTGTCCTCTCTGCAGTAACGCTTTCACGGAGAACGACCATGATTGGTAGTTCGAATTTGTCAACTTGACCATTTTTCCCACTGCATCGCTTCAAGAAAAAATAGCAAACACTTCACGCTTCAATTTTCGATTCAGCAGCTTCCGCCTGTGCCCATAACCTGTTCGAGGTTTCAGATCAGGTTCACAAAGAATGGTTTTTCGGGAGAAAATATCTTGAGACTACACCAAATCCGGCCAGAAGATTGTTGGGACGTTGTGGGCCTTCAGGAGAGGAAGCAGCCGCTTCTGGAGGCACTCTTTTATGTACACCTGTCCGTTCATCGTGTCCTGGGTCACGAAAGGTGCACTCCGCTTCCCGCACGTGCAGATGGCTTGCCAAACCAGGAATTTCTTCGCAAATTTGGACATCTTCTGAGTGCGGACATGCTCCGGAACGCTGAACTTATCCTTGGCCGTGAAAAACAGGTTGCCGGGGATCTGTTTGAAGTCGGCCTTCACATATGTTTCGTCGTCCATGATTCAGCAGTCAACTTTCGTCAGCATGTTGAGGTACAACTTCCTGGCACGGGTTTTGGCGGACTTGTTCTGCTTCTCGTCGCGATTAGGGGCCTTTTGTACCTTGAACGTTCGAAGCCCAGCCTTAGTTTTGGCCTTCTGGACAAAACTTCGGCTTAGGTGCAGCTTCTTAGCCACATCCCGAACGGAGGCGTTCGGATTTCGGTTGAAGGCCCCAACTACGCGGTTGTGATTTTTGGTGTTGTACGGAATACTTTTTCCTTCACTTCTGGGCTTCCGATCGGTGGTCAACCGTTCCTCGAACCGCTTAATCACTCGCGACACCGTGGAATTCGCGATTCCCAACGGTTTAGCGATGGAACGATGCGAGAGATCCTTGTTCTCGTGATGAATGCGCAAGATTTTATCACGCACGAGCTGTTCTTTCGACTCCATTTCCGCGATCACAGGACTTTAAAACTTGCAGGATGTAAATAATGCACTATGAACTAAATCCACCCAAATTTTCATTAAATTCTACCCAACGGTTAAAAAGTTAGAGCAATTTCATAGTGTGGCAATTTCATCGTGGACACCCTTTAAATAGGCTCGCGGCATTAATGGATACTCGAGAATCTGCCATTGGGCACAATGAGATTGAGGACAGGGAATATCCGGTGTAAACATTTAGGCTTAAATGTATGGATTATTTGCTTGGCTCCTGTGAAAATTTGTACAAAATCGCCTTGAGTACCCGGCTGAATCGACGGAGTGATGCATTTTTAGAGGATATTTTGGTTCAGCAGCTACATTTCAAACCGGAGATCATGGAAACTCGTGAGACTCGAACAACGGATCAAGCGATCGAGTTTGACATGCCTTGGCTACCTCTGGGAGATAATCGTGGGGCAGCAGGGGTGGGAACGGTCATGTTCGTTAATATGAAGTCTAACTGGAGCAAGAGAACATAGTCAAGAATCACTTCGCAAAATTGAAACGACTAAAGACTGAAGATCCTTAACATTGCTTAATCTTCACATATGGATTTGTTAGCAAACTTAAGTTAGGCGTTAAATTAATCTATTTGTCGGTGATAGGTTTGTTTTTAAATTAATTTGTATTATCTTTCAATGAGTAAATTTTTGTTTATATTCACAAAAATGTTATCAATAAACGTGGTTGGCACGTATTCTAAACATGATAATAATATTTCCACATATCTACTCACGATACCGGTGTACAACACACCCATTAGAGGTACTTTCATCTTCGTCCTCTTGTGTGTTTCCATTTCATCTCTTCAAAAACGAAAGGATGAGTTATGTCAGTGACATAACTGCAAAGTTGACGTAGGACTGCTTGTTGATGTGAAGAAATTGATGTCATCGAATTCATGAATTTATTCTATATTTTATTCAGTCTAAAGAACCATGAAACCCTGTGCTGTTGGTGTGTGAGGCTCCGGTTCTTCTTCCGCTATTGGTTCTTCACGAAAATTTATAGAAACTGCAGTTCGCCTCGAATTGACTGTTAATGATATTTTGTTTGTTAAATCAGCGCCAACATAAGATTAAGGCGAATTTGTTTTTGTAAACAATGGCTTTCGTAGTCATTTGCTCTTGAACAAAAGATCACAAATACAAATTAAGCACTCTTTAAGGAAGATCAGCTTTATTTCTATCCGCTGATATATTCAATTTGAAGGAATTGTATACATTTTTCGATAAATTAGCACACAAAGTGTTTTTTACAAAAGCAGATTCGCCCTAAGCAAATGTTGGCACTAAAATGTCCAACGTGCTTATAAGTGTGAAATGGATTCTGTGTTTACGGAGGGAACATGGTTCGCGATTGAAATGTTTTTATCAGTTTTCTTGGACTGCAGGACAGCCTGAGTGTTTGGCGGCCCGTGATACTACGATAAAAATAGGCATTTACACTGTCTTCAACTCGAGATTGTACAGACTGAACAATGAACATACACCCAAAAGATGAAAAGGTTGAATTGCAAAAAATGCAATTGCAATTTTGCAATCATATCTTGAGAAATCCGCATGATTCAGAAAAGGCAATTTTGCCCATTTTGATCCACAAAGCGTTTTATGGTACAAATGAAGCCATGCAAGTGTGTGCAAGCGACTGGCAAGCAACAATAGCTCGAAACAAATTTATCGCTGTAGGATCCTTATTCAATCATCACCAACATATCAATATACATTATGGATGAGTCGATATCACAAAATGTCACAACGCTATTGGCCACTGTTGTATTGCCGCCGTCAAGTGTTCTATTTTTGTTCTCACTGATCATCGACACATCGTTTTATGAAATAAACAATGCCATGTAAGTTTGTTATCGACAGGTTGCACATAGCTTGGTGGAAAATATGTCCATTTGTTTCATTGCTGTACCCTGAATTCCTCGCCAAGTGAACTAACCGTAGGGTTTCTATGATACTACTTTTGCTTTGACTAAGTGGCTGAATGGTTGCCATCAAGAGCCGCCGCGCTGACGGTACTGGTCTGAATCTCGATCTTGTATTAGGCACATTTTAATTTGTGAGCCATCTGACTTTCGGGCATTCATCTCTTACTCATCAACTTAGTATCACCGCAAAACCTCACGGACACGTTCAATTTGTCATTGCAAATTGCTGTTGCTGTTTTGCCCACAACTAATGTTAGATTTTTCATCCAAGTTACGATCAATAGCAAGAATGGAACAAAATCAAGCGAAATTATTTTTTTAGTTTGGGTGTAGAGCAAATTACGAACAACTTCATTTAACACCAAGTAGACAGTGTGGACATTATCGTTTTGCAAAAAGTTCCACAGGCTGGAGCGGGAATCGAACCCTCAACTTCATGACAACAACCGCTTGAACGACGGGCGACGCCGCTAACCACTTGACCACGAAGATGATGTGGGCGATTGATTTAGCCACTTTCTCCGGGACGCGGCAGTTTAAGCAACACCATGTTGAGCCGGTGCGTGGTAACGAACAGTTCGATGAGCTCAAGAGAAATTTCAATCAAACATACTCTTTAATCGGTAAATTGATTTGGTCGTCCTGAAAAGGACAGATGTTAGTTGTTTACGGAGGGATGATTTACGTCAGCGTTGACGTCGGGCTTCTTCCGCTTGCCTCGTCTAGCGGACGTGCCAGCCACGTCAGGCGCCGCATCAGCGTCTACTCGATTTCCAGCAGCAGGGCGTACAACTCGGAAAAGCGCTTTTTTTTATCACGAGAGCGGGATACACACGTCTGAACGTGTCGATGATCCAATAACGAATGATTACTCTTCTTATTCTTTTCTTCTTCTTCATTATTGTTTTAACGGGAATGCCAGGCCTGTTTTATATAATGGCATATACCATTGCATGACAAGAAGGGGGTTCTCAACGAAGGCAATGCGAATCAAATTTTACAAAAGGGGACGGGCCTCAGTTGTTACGACAGACAGCAGCGTGGAAATGAAATCATTAGTTTTCATTAGAGCGACAGGGGTTTCGGAGGTTAAATTCGCATCTTCTCAACTCAGGCAACAGAAAAACGGCCCTTGTCAGGGCCTCAGAACCCCATCCCAAGAGAGTTGAGATTTAGACACACTTGCTTCTGAAACTGCAAAACAATAGAGTTTTTAAATATTGGCCAGAAAAATTATAACTCACATTTTAAAACTACCTGCAACTAACCTAATCTATTATCTGCAACTAATCCACTATGTACCTATGTACAACAAGAACTACAATGAAGCTAACCTATCCCCTACACTGAATATGTGAAACACATAATTGGTCTGCCGTGTTGCAGTTCGGCTCAAATTAACTGTTAATATTTCGTTTATTGAATGTACAACGTGCTTGCTAGTTTTAACATGGCAAATAGAGATTTATATATGGATACTAATAAAAAATGTTGCTCATTTTCTCCAGAACGTAGCTTTTCAAGCAACGCCATAATGAGCCGGTGCGTGGTAATGAACATTTCAATGAGCTCAAGAGAAATTTCAATCAAACATACTCTTTAGTTGGCAAATTTATTTGTTCGTCCTGAAAAGAACGGATTTTAGTTGTTAACGGAGGGAACATGGTTCGCGATTGAATTTTTCTTCTCGGTCTTCCTGGGCAGCAGGATGGCCTGAGTGTTTGGCAGCACATAATAC
The DNA here is from genome assembly GCA_024533555.2 of Aedes koreicus. NCBI lineage: Eukaryota > Metazoa > Arthropoda > Insecta > Diptera > Culicidae > Aedes > Aedes koreicus. The sequence continues at coordinate 75,570 of JAHHFK020003353.1, forward strand.
TACGATAAAAATTGACATTTGCAACGTCTTTCACTCGAGAGTGTACGCACTGAACATTGACCATAGAGCGAATTACAACTAACAACTTAACCTAACACCCAGTGGATTAAACTGGACATTTTCGCTTTGCAAAAAGTTCCACAGGCTGGAGCGGGAATCGAACCCTCACTTCATGGCAATAAACGACGGGCGACGCCGCTAACCACTTGACCACGAAGATGATGTGGACGATTGATTTGGCCATTTTCTCCGGGACGCGGCTTTTTAAACAACGCCATGTTGAACAGGTGCGTGGTAATGAAAATTGCGATGAGCTCAAGAGAAATTTCTATCAAACACTCTTTAGTTGGCAACTTGATTTGATCGTCCTGAAAAAGACGGATTTTAGTTGATAACATGGTTCGCGATTGAAATTTTCTTCAGTCTTCTTGGGCTGCAGGACACCACTCTGTGAAATGGTCACACCGGAGAAAAGTTTGTTCAGCTCCTCGTCGTTGCGGATGGCTAGTTGCAGGTGACTTGGATGATTCTTCTTGGTCTGATCTTCTTGTTTCCACGGGCGGCGTTTTCTACCAACGTGCTCCGCAAATACGTTTGTCGCATGCGGATGCACAGCGAGAACTGATGATTGGTCGGTCGTACCCACATGTTTGATATTCGTTGGCACGGTAATTGTGGCAGAATGAACCAATCAGAGCGAGGCGCAAACATGATGTCATTTTCGACCAATAGCGTTGTGCGTTTAGACATTTTTCTTTTAAGTACATTTTAATTAGTTTAAACAAACATTATGAATTAAGTTTGCAACAGGGATTCAGCTATGATGTTCTACCTTGCGAATGAAATACTTATCGTAAAATTTCTGTGGGCCAGAGAGGAGATATTATCGTTCAAAGTCTCCAAACCCGCGTAACGCTTGCGATTTCAGAAATTTTAGAACGGCGCCCCTATACAGGAATAGAAAAGAGAGACGTAAGTCCTACGTCAAAAACAAACCCTACAAACTAGCTGAAGGTACAATAAGACACATTAAACGATTCGTGTGGGGTTCCCCGGTTTTAGTCGTATGCTGGTCTTAACACGTTATCCATTTCCGGTCTTGGACTACAGTTCTCATTGGTGCTAGCGCTATGCGTTCCTCTGGTGACCCATTTGTTACAAGCCGTCACTAGGAACGTACCGATCAGGGTGCCCGCTATCGCCAGGATAACGATCACAACTGGTACCATGATGAGCGCAATCTCCGCTCCGATGGTTCCCTTGGCTTTTAGAGCAGCCTGTGCGATGGAAAGGTTAGAGTGGGTAGTTGATAAGTACGATTGTTGTAAGCAGCGTAAGTTAATTGTTTTAGCATAGGAGGTTCAATGATCTAATAATTAGTGAAAGAATGCTTGTTCGCTTATGAGCATAATATTGATAGGTTAATTAGAGACAAATTTACGATTGAACTGTTTTTAGTCATTTGACGCTTCTGTAGCGAGTCGCCGCTCACTAAACTCAAGATATCATAAAACAACTGAGTATAGTTTTAGATCCAATTTTGACACAGTGATCACAGTGATCGTACGACAAGAACAGAAAGATGGTGAGGTTCAACGGTCGATGACCGAAGAACATGAAGTTATCAGAACTGTTCAGCAGTGCTTGCATGTGAAGTGAACAATTTTACGCGTTGGGTTCTTCAACGAAATTTGGAGGGTCATCGGAACACGAACGTTCATCTTCTTTTCCAGGCAACGGTAGATGTTCAGCCTATCACTTCTACTACGTTAATTACAAATTTGGATTCGTTGATCAAGCTGAGATCATTGTTGCGACACCAGCGAATGCAGTACACTCAGAGGTCAACACATTACTCTTGGCTCCACTGGCTGACTCTGTTCCACTGAGTTTAACGGAACGTGCTTCAGGCGGGTACTATAACTGAGGAGAAAGCGAATTATGTACACAACGCAGCTTCAATGATTCAATTTCGTTCGTTGAACACAATCGATTGTATGATTGTAGATGCTCTTCACTTTGAAATCGTCCATACTACCGTTGTTGAAGACATAGCAGACTCTGCCGTTTGAAAAATATGAGATGGGGAGAAGGTAGCAGTATAAAGCGATTCAGATGAATTTGTTAGTGGATTGTGGTGATTAAACTGATTCGGTAGGTTGGCATTTCTGCTAAAGATAATTGTTGCATTGGTTTGGAAAACTTCGGTTGAATTAGTCGTCCGGAAGCTGGCGATTTGCAACCCCATGCCACCGACGGGTCCTACAAGGCATCGGGTTCCGGTGTTCGAATATGATTGAAAGTCAGTAGGGGCCTGTTCATAAACCACGTAGACTCATTTTTGAAAATCTCAGACCCACCCCTCTCCCCCCACGTAGACTATCCTTCATACATTTTTTTGAAATTTTGTATGGAGCGTAGACTTTGGTCAAACACCCCCTCCCCCCAGAAACGTCTACGTGGTTTATGAATAGCCCCTAGGACATCGTTGTTGAGATAATCGATTTGCATTATCCATTATCCCAGCTGCAGCTAAAGGAATAAAGTAGCCGAAAGTCTTCGAAACGAGTGCCCTGGCAGATATTGACCCTCGCGATACGCTGCTGATGTTTTATCGATGATCACTGATAAACGTCTCCAGTACGTTCACCCCGTCCAACCTCTTTACCTCCATGTTAACTAACAGGGTATAATCCGCACCAACGATTGGCGACGTAGGGTATTGAATCGGCCACTAAGTTTGATTTACTCTACGCAGGGCACTACGACCGTGTCCTCTTTGATTTTCCTGACCTGCACTTCGTTCAGATACTCGATCTTGTCATTATGACTACTGGTATACTTTTGGCCGATGCGGTCGCTGGCCAGCAGCTTGACCAGATCTTCCTTTTCGTTGTTTGGGGTGGACTGCGACTCCGTCACGAAGTGCACCGGAGCAGGTTTGGTTTGGTTGCAGATTCTCTCTCTCTGGGTAGTACAGCCGCTTACGTAGTTCAAACTTCTAACGTTGTAGGAAACACTGCTGGTTTAATGTATCTGAAGGTCAGCAATGTCGATTTGCACCTGTGGATTGATTTTTTGCAGTGGACTGGTTAAATCAGTCGTGAGAAATACATTGCAACGTAGATTTTCTGTTGATTTTTTTTTTGACTTTTCTTTGTACATAAACAAAGTATCGCAGTGTTACCAGAAAAAAGCATTGCATTTCATGGTGAAAACCCCTTTACAGAGTTGCCAAAACGCCCCATATTTGTTCCACGCGGTTATATTCACCATAAAATGTGGAACAAATTGGAGCTTTCAAAAATTTGTAACAAAATGAGGAGTGCATAGAAAAAAAAGTTATTTATGCTAACGTTACAAGAAGTTTATTGCCTATAAAGGAAAAATATAAAAAAATGGGGGTTAGGTCTGACGAGAAAGGTCTATTTGACCCGGATAAAAATAACCATACAATTACAATACAATAATATAAAATAACATTAAACTCTATTTCCGACCATGAATCTTATTGTTCATGAATCAGATAAAAGAAAAATGCATATTGTCATTACAATAGATCTACTATTCACTCTATTTGCTAGGATTTTCAACACTTGTGAAACAATACAATTAATAGTAATTGACTCAAATTTGTTCCGAAGAAAAATGATTTTTTCTATAGTTAAGATACATAACAACCCCCCTTTTCTATTGTCGATATCTCAATTGACTTTAGATTCAATTGTGGAAACAATAACTCCAATTGTGATCTTATCGTTGTTAACAATACTATAAATTGTACATACCACAGATTCTATGGTATGGTTACAATACATTTAATTGTTAATCTATTAGAATTTTTTTTTTTCGGGGAGCGCATGATGCTTTCCGATAGTCGCGCCACAATTTTGCTAGCTGCTAGCGATGGTGAGGGCGATCAAATATAGTTTAGTGGCGCACCGGTACGGGTGCTATAAGAGCATCCGTATCGGGTGCAACTATCTGGGCGACTAAAATACTAGCGCATCGAGCTGTCATTTTAGTTTAGTCACTCAATCTCACACCGGTCGCTACTATATTTTGTTACCGTGTTCTGTATCGGTCGCTGCTAAACTAGTGCTCCATCATCAGTTTGACAGATTCGGTGATCGTCATAAACATTCGGTTGGCATGAAAAGAACCATTGGTTACAGTGGTCTCCACTGGGCTTTGGTACAAAAATATAAATGTCCTTTCCTATAAGTTTCGCCAAATCACCCCAGAGGTTTCCGGATGGGCCATTGTGTCAAGTTATTCTTTTCATGCCTACCGAAGGACTCTCCAGGTGAAATCAAAAAGAAAGAGCTGCCGCACGACGTGGTTTGGTGCAAAAACACAAATGTCCCCTCCTACAGGTTCCCCCGGGGCACCTCAGAGGTTCCGAGAGAGGCCAATGTAGCTAATGGTTCTTTTCAGGCCTACCGAAAGTCTCATGAAGAAAAAAACAGGCAGAAAAAACCGTCGCACAACGTGGTTTGGCGCAAAACATCTCCTACAGATTCCCTCGGGACACCCCAGAGGTTGCCAGAGCGGCCATTGCGGCTAATGGTTCTCTTTCATGCCAACCAAAAATCTATCCAGGAGAAATCATGAAAAAGCCATCGCACGACCCTATTGATAAAATTCCTATTCTTAAACCAAATTGGCTTAAAGTTGATAAAGCAATAATTATCTTTAAATCAAATTCAAAATTTGACCCTAATCCTAATTCAGATAATCGTGACACAGAGGCGGCTCAAGCTCAGTACCGATACGGCTGCAGTACCTTTTCGAACTATACAAATAACAGCGAGTTTCACAGTGTACGGAATCGACCGTATGCCCAATGTTTTCGCAACCGAAGCAGAGTCACGGTAAAGTGTACGACAACGACGACCAGTGTGTTTACATTGAAGGTTGCCTTGGAAATTAAAATTAGAGTCTATCTATCGCAGAAGCCAGAGTTGTGGGTGGATTTATCGAAATATGTACGTATCCTGTCTAGTAGCAACCATGTAATGTAAGAGGTCATAAGCGAGTTTATTTTTCTCATTGATTCTCTTTGCTGCAACCAAAACCGTGCCAAAGTGAATTTTGATTAGATGTGCAGGCTTAGTTTGTAAATTAATCGGTGCAAAAAGAGCGTATTAGACGCAGATATCATGTTACAATCGGAAGGTTTCCGACACTTCGGCGACGGACGGCTTGATGTGAACGAGTGCCGACTGCAGCAGCTGCGGGTCCAGCAGAACTTGGCCGGTATCTAGGACATCGAGGAGAGCTGGTTTGCAAAGCAACAAATAATTTATTTCTACCAAATTTTGAAGACAGTATCTAATATCCTGTTTTATTTTGTCTATTTTGTTTTGTTTTGTTTTTCGTTATGCTTGTTTTTTTTTTCAGTCACATTGGAGCGGTCCATTGCTCTTGGCGGATAGTGCAACATACTTTCAGCGTATCGTTAACCAAAACGAACCCTGCTGTTAACATTTCCCCAACTATCTAATCTGTCCGCCAATGCTATTCGAATAGGTAAAATGCCAAATACACCGTTTGAAGTCTAACCAGTAAAGCTTTTACTACACTGTTTGTCCAATAGCCAAATATTTGTCATAGGCAGATAGGCATCTGACAAACATCTATGATATCTGTCAGCTGTCTAGCTGCCTATGCCAAATATTTGGCTATTGGACAAACAGTGTACAACAAGCTTAACTGAAGCTTTTGCTCTGCTTTATTCGTATTTATGTTTTCGATAAGTTCTTACCTTGCAGTGGTCGACAATGTTTTGATTGTGCTGGTGAGTGACTGACAGCACACCGTTAACTCTGAATACCCAGAATAGGGCAGATATTACAACTCCTTCGCTCTTAAGTTTTCGATTCGGTTTTAACCGACGATTTTAATTCAATAATTTTAATACAATTTGAAACCAAAAAAAAAACATTTCCATATTCAGTAATGCATTCAACTCGAATGCCCACATCAATCTGTTCATGTATAAATAAAATCTTCGTCAACGTTTGTCTTTCGCCTGCGTTTTGATCTACGCATCATCTTCAATGAACCTTGCTTACTTGTTTCACCTTCTACATGTTTTCGTTTTCTTGTTTGCCTTAACCTAAATGATTGAACCGGACTCTTGGCTACCTTCGTAGTCCGTTTCGGTTGTTTTGTACGTCGTCGCTCTTTCGGAATCGCCATTTGGCCGATCTCACACGGTGCTATCCGGCTCTTGCACTTCCTCTTCTGGTCTCTTTACGGTTATTGTGATGTTGGGGTACCGCCATTCGACGATCCTTCTTATTTGAGATCGGTGGGCCATAGCCTTAACGTTTCCAATTTGTACCTGGAATATATGGTGAGAGTACTTTTTAATAAAGGTGGCTTTCACCCATCTTGCATGTTGATGCGAATTATGGTTTTTGTACCACACCTCATCCCCCGCCATCAGATTGTCAACAGACTCATTTGAGTGATTCGAGTTTTTCCCGAAGGGAGGTTGTTGATTGGCTTCCTCATCTGGTGGTGGTTGTAGCCTTTCCATTGGTTACATTGTTTTATCTTGTAAATTTTGTACATACTGTACATTTTTGAATAATGTTCTTTTATTAGTCTTATAATTTTGTAAATATTTTTCTAAATTTTTATTTTATTTCTTTATTTTTTTAAGCATTAAATTTTTAAAACAGATCAAACAGAATTAAATAGAATGAATTAGTATATATTATCGCATGGTATCACCCATTTCCCATCCTTGACTTCCCTATTCCCTCATTTGCTGTGACAACCGTTACGCGCAATGCTGTGCGCTCTCACAGTTGACCCTTATTGTCAAAGAGAAGGCTCCCAAACAACAATACGTAATCAGCTGATAAAAGCAGCTGTCACCACTGTGATCGACATCTAGTAAGGTAAAAGTTACAAAACAGTCTACTTGAGTTGAGTGCGTGATATCAGATATACAAACGTTTTCTTTTCATTTCCTTGCCTACAAGAAAAGTGGTAGATTGTAATTCGCGGGTGTCGGCCGGTGCAATTTAAAAGTGGTGCACTTCGGACATCGAGCGGACAACGGCCTGGGTGTCTGCCACTAACAGTGTAGTCCGACGAAATAGTTGTGTGTAGCCGAAAATTACACTGCGAGCACCGCGAAGACGACGAACTCGAGTGTAGCTCGAAGACGGTTGGACCATAAACCAGATCATCGCCTGTGAAACTGGCGACTCAGCAAATACCGGTAATTTTCCCTTCCCTTTCCTGTTTCCTTTCCTCAAAAGTAAAATTAAATAAATTAAAAAGAAAATTGTATTCAAACTATAAATCATCTCGCTGTTCTTATTTCTTGCAAACTAATTCCTTTTCGTTCATCTTTTTTTCTCGAGTGTTCCACCTTGGGTATACTGTATAAGGGAATTCTTTCCGCCCAATTTTCCCCGGAACCAAGAATCGACCCTGAATACCAGGTTTCAACCTGAAGGGAAAAAATAAGAAAGTCCCCAGTGAAACGGCCGATCTGGCAAGTGAATTCTAACAATTGGCGCCCAACGCAAAATAAAAGAAAAGGTTTCCATTTTACTTTAAAAGAGAACCCTTTTCAAGTGAGCTCCGGGTGGAATTGGATTCCATTTTTCCAATTATTTCTATACGGTAAGTGATTGTATTGTGATCGGAATAACGATGAACATTTTGAATATGCTTTCTTCTTTGGAATCGGTGTGTATGATGATAATTAATCGTATTTAAATTGTGTATTTTTTCCAAATTAGTTTTAGAATTTTAGCCTTTTGTTCTTGATGTAGTGCTTGAAGAAAATTAGTGGAATTAATAGATTTTAAGTGAATATTAAGTTACCTCTACCCATTTAATAATTATCGGTGTTCCGATAGTGATATTTTTCTCGATTTTTTTTTTGGAAATTTAGTGCACAGTTAAGAAACAGCAAAAGTTTATGCTAGTTTTCTTAAAGTTGCTTGCAGAGTTGTACAGTTTTAGTAATTTATTTTAATTTGTCCTAATTTCACCATTTTGTAGAATTAAGTTAATAGCGAATAATTACATATAAATTTGTGAAGTGAATATTTTTTGCAGTTATTGATTTTTTTTTTTGTAGTTTAGTGCATATATTAATGAATATAGTGATTTTCTGGTCATTTAGTGTATACATTGAAGCATTGCGTGATTATTTTTGTAGATTCTATTTTCGATTGGTGAATACTTGTACATTTACGCTCGTTGCCATTTTGAATGCTGTGTTAAATATGGCGGAAGTGAATAGTGAATTCACATACGCAGTCGAGAACATTTTAGAGGGGTGCCATAGCTTGAGGGTGGACCATCTATCGCACGACGAATTGGATTTTGAGCTTAACATTCGATCTATTATAATTAGAGATGATCCGACTTACTCACGAAGGCGAAGAAGTCTCCGCGACCATTTGAAGGTTGAGAAAGAAGACTATAAATTAATTGAACTTAATGTTGATGTTGATTGGGAAGAGACGATTCAATTTTGCAAACGGTATTACAGTGACATTTTTGAAGGTTTTGAACAGAACGACAAGAGCTATCGGAACAGGGGTCCGACCACCGCCTCACTCGTCACGGCCAAGACTTATCTGCGGAAAACAGGGAAGAAAGGCGCAAACAGATGTTCGCTAAAATTCACGAGATAGTCATTAAAAATCTTGAAAAATCTCATGAAGTATCTTGAAACCGTTATAATTTGCGAACCCGAACATTTGCCAAATCCTTCTCTGTAGGACAGTTAGTCTACCGAAAGAACATGAAGCAATCGTCGGCCGTCGAAAACTACAACGCTAAGCTAGGGCGGCAGTACTTACCCTGCAATGTGATATCAAAAATTGGCTCATCTTCATATGAATTGGAGGACCTAAACGGTAAAAATTTAGGGGTTTGGCCAGCCGTTCACATAAAACCCGGTTGAAACCAGCCAAACAACATCAGTACTGCCGATCCTCACTTGTCTTTATGTAATACTTAAAATATAACCAAATCACTGAAAACATAAATACTCACCTGCCTTCGTTCATGCCTCTTCGTCAATCATCAACATTGGAGTGAAAATTTGTTGTTGTTCCTTCCTCTCCTATAATAGTATTCTTCTTCCTCCTTGTTTACAAAATTCCGTTAGTGTGGAGTAAACCAAGGAGAATGTTTTCAAATAGAGTAACGCCTTCCCAAGTGGCAAACTTCGTTCGGTCAAATCGAAGCTAACGATCGAGGGGTCTGTGGAAAATTTCAAGTCCCGCTCAAAACAGTTAGAATAGGGGTACCCCAATAAAATAAATTACAATCAAATATACTTAAGTCATATATTTATTCTGACACATCATGATTCTTAAAGGTCACAATTTCAAAGAAAGCATTTTTAATTCCGATACAATTACAAACGTTTTAATCCTACTTCAACTTAGAATGGTTGGTTATTACAGTGGTCAGGCTCGCGGTGCTATTTCACGTAATTTGAAGGAAAAGAGCCTCCATTTGCGATCAATCATTGCTTCAAATTATCACTGAAATAGCAGGGGTAGAGAGCCACTGTAGCGGCCCAATTATTCTAAGGATGAAGCAGGGTTCCTAGCGCTAGGCAGCCAGACTCTATGGTTAACAGTTAGGTGATTTAGTGGAAAAGAGCTCCTCTCTTATGTAAAAATCATTCCACTAAATCAAATTAACCGTCCACGAAAAGAGAGTTGCCATAGCAAGAAAGAACTCCTACCCAAACTTAATCACTTTCATTGGTGGCCAGACTTTATTATTGAGTGTTACGTGATTTTGCGGAAAAGAGCTCCTCTCCCATGGAAAAATCATTCCGTTAAATCAAGCTAACCTTCAATAAAAAGAGAGCCACCAGTTCCTCTTCCTAACCTAGTCCTTCTATTTTGGTAGCCAGACTCTATCATTGAGAGCTATGTGATCTTGTGGAAAAGATCTCACTGAGCACAATCATTCCACAAAATTAACCTAACCCTCAATGAAAAGAGAGCTATCAAAATAGCACCCAATACATGACTATCACCCTTGCCAAGTGAAAAAATAATAAAACTTTTTTTTTTTTTTCTCCCAAGTGTGGGCTAAATGTAACCTGTCCATTGGTTATATTGTTTTTATCTTGTAAATTTTGTACATACTGTAAATATTTGAATTATGTAATTTTATTAGTCTTATAATTTTGTAAATATTTTTCTAAATTTTTATTTTATTTTTTTATTTTTATAAGCATTAAATTTTTAAAACAGATCAAACAGAATTAAATAGAATGAATTAGTATATATTATCGCATGGTAACACCCATTTCCCATCCTTGACATCCCTATTCCCTCATTTGCTGTGACAACCGTTACTCGCAATGCTGTGCGCTCTCACAGTTCAATGAGGTCTATACAGGTGGTGAAGAGCATGGTGTTTGTCGGGATTAGTAACGAAAAATGAGTAAACAGTCCATGATTTCTGGTAGTGACGTAAAACTCCAAAAACAAGCGAATGATAACAAAGCAAGTTTAGTTTTTGTCCGCATACTTTTAGTGCACAAGAAGGCATTTTTCAGCCGAAACCTTTTAAAAACGACACCAATTACCGAAAATAAACATTCCACCTTGTGATTTGCTGCTGTTGTAAATTGATGTTTTTGGAGATCTACGTCACTCATGTTTACAAAAAACAGGCTGTGCATCATCTCACGAACACAATGACAGTATTTTGCATTACACTAATACAACTTAACCACTTCTTCTCCACCTGTATAGACCTCATTGCTCACAGTTGACCCTTATTGTCAAAGAGAAGGCTCCCATACAACAATACGTAATCAGCTGATAAAAGCAGCTGTCACCACTGTGATCGACATCTAGTAAGGTAAAAGTTACAAAACAGTCTACTTGAGTTGAGTGCGTGATTTCAGATATACACACGTTTTCTTTTCATTTCCTTGCCTACAGGAAAAGTGGTAGATTGTAATTCGCGGGTGTCGCCCGGTGCAATTTAAAAGTTGTGCATTTCGGACATCGAGCGGGCAACGGCCTGGGTGTCTGCCACTAACAGTGTAGTCCGACGAAATAGTTGTGCGTAGCCGAAAATTACACTGCGAGCACCGCGAAGACGACGAACTCGAGTGTAGCTCGAAGACGGTTGGACCATAAACCAGATCATCGCCTGTGAAACTGGCGACTCAGCAAATACCGGTAATTTTCCCTTCCCTTTCCTGTTTCCTTTCCTCAAAAGTAAAATTTAATAAATTAAAAAGAAAATTGTATTCAAACTATAAATCATCTCGTTGTTCTTATTTCTTGCAAACTGATTCCTTTTCGTTCATCTTTTTTTCTCGAGTGTTCCACCTTGGGTATACTGTATAAGGGAATTCTTTCCGCCCAATTTTCCCCGGAGCCAAGAATCGACCCTGAATACCAGGTTTCAACCTGAAGGGGGGAAAAAAAGAAAGTCCCCAGTGAAACGGCCGATCTGGCAAGTGAATTCTAACATGGTACAGCTAGATAGTTTTTAAAGTGCTTTTTGGGGTTTACTAAATCTAAAAGAGTCTTTGGTGTATATGAGAATATTCTCTCAGACGGCAAATTTCCGTCACTTGTCAGGTTGTTGTTTCTATAATTGAATAGAAATAGATTTATTTGGTCATCCAAATCCGAAGTTGCAACTTCCGGATCCATTAGGAAACTCTTCAGGACCTCCTTCACTGTTTTGACTAGACGTTCTGCTTGACCGTTACTTTGAGGATGATATGGAGGGCTCTTCATTACCTTCACTCCTTGCCTCTCAAGAAAACTAATGAATCCATGTGAATTGAAAGGAGGACCATTGTCCGATACTAAAATATCTGGCAAACCAAATCGTGCAAAAAATGTTATCAATTTTTTTAACACCTTATTGCAATCTGTTCCTTGCTTCATTTTTTCTACTTCAATCCATTTGGAGAAGCTGTCCACAATCAATAAATAAGTACGATGGTCAAAGAAAAAAAAAAAATCTACGTGTATTCTACTGAACGGCTTTGTTGTTGGTATCCATTTGGATTTCGCTTTTGAATGATGAGGAATAGCCATGCTATAACAAGCATCGCATCTTGCCACAAACTTCTCTATATCGGCATTTATACCAAACCAGTAAACCAAACGTCTAGCCAATTGCTTCATCTTAACCATACCAGCATGATTACCATGCAATAATTTCAGTATCTGCTTTTGATATATTCTTGGTATAATTACTCTGTCTTAGACACTCATCCACCAGTTCCAAATCTTGATGATTCGCAAACACATCTGAAAAACGCCTATTCACTCTTTCAGGCCATCCCCTACGCATAAACTCCACTATTTGCTGCAGGAAATCATCTTCCTTGGAGCCTTTAGCAATCAATTTAGCATCTATTGGTAATTCCTTACTATAGTTAATGCTATTAATTATTTCTGCGTCCAATTCTTCAGGAACACCTTGCTGTAGTGGGTATCTTGAACAGAAATCTGCGTTCCCCAATTTATGTGAAGGTCTGTATATTATGTCAAAATCATATATGGCCAAATCTAAAATGAAACGCTGAAGCCTAGTCACAAAAATCGAGTTTTTACCCACCTTCCCAAAAATGCCTACCAAAGGTTTGTGGTCCGTGTACACCGTAAAGTGCTGACCATAGAGGTATTTATGAAACTTTTTTATAGTACAAACTAGCGTTAAGGCCTCTAAATGCAATATTGGATGCTTCCTCTGTGCCATGTTTAACGAAAATGAAGTGAAACCAATTGGTTTCTCTGTTTCACCTACGACATGAGCTAAAAGACCTCCAAGGCCATCCCTAGTAACCACAAGCATTATATTATTGCTCTTATTCAGCCCAAAATCAACACCATTAATGCGGGATCGCATCAATTCAACAGTTGTCAAGTAATGAAGCGTTAGATTAGCATTAAGAATGTAATAATGCACTACCAATGCAATGATACATTACCAATGCAATAATGCTACTTTAGCAATGTCATATGACATTACAAAAGATATAGCATTAGTTCGATCTTAGTGGGGCCCTTTTCAGCTTTAATCCAACTTCAATGATGCACTAGACGTAATACATATGCCCTATATATGCAAGCTATTATAGCCTCGTGGTTACTTGGGTATTCTATCGGACCACAGAGCAGTAGATCAGGGGTGGCATTTTGTAGCTCGAAGCGAACGACTTTTTATACGAACGCTTGTGAGAAAAAGTTCTTCGTTTCGAGATCCGCAATACGGCCCCAGGTGTTCAATCCCCGGTCTTAGTGGCATTTTTTGTTAATCACAGGAAATTCTTGTACCTAGTTTTAATAAGATTTTCTTTTTGATTGTACAATTTTTATTACTCTAAGAAGTAATTAAGTATCTAAAAAATAATAATAACAAAAGGTCCGAGAACGGCACAGATAACTACGAAAATTGGATGGTGATCATGTTTAGACTATAATAATTTTGGTAACACTGATTTTCAAAACAGTATTAACCAGTTGATGAAGAGCTCCAGCAATCATTGTTGTTCAGCATGATTAGAACTAAAATCTGGTTTGAACACTTTGAACACGGGTACTCGAATTCCTCACAGCTGATATGGATCAGAGGATACAGTCACGGATCTTATGGCGAAGGTGCAGAGTTCGAATCTGGTTAAGTACGCTGGTAAGTGATGTATAAAAATATTGATAAAAACATTATAATATATAATTCATACAGTTAAATGTTAATTGCGCTCTACAACGGTGAAGAAGCAACATTGCCGTAATATCGTCCACGAGTATTGCAAACAATGTTTGAAATACATATTTTTTTTCGATTGCTGTATAGTAACTATGTTTAAGCGTTTATATCAACGTGTTAAGACCAGCAATGAAACGCTGTTTGCCACAGTTTTAAAAATAGAAATTGCTATGAACAAATAAATATGCTGAATATGTGCTTCAAAAGTACTGTCTTTAAGAACAGTAAAGTAATAAGTTGTATAATTATTGGATAAAAGCTTCCTAGGCTATGCATAAACCGATTACATATTCTGCATGACGGTTTATCAAAAGCCTGTACAAAAGCTACCATTATTCAGTTTAACGCTGTATACGTATTGCCAATGAAGCGTTTACCTAATGAAAAATGTTAGTTGGGTTGCGTCCTTTCATAGGGTCGAGCTCCTAGCCTGTTTTTGATCGGTCTTCGACTGTCTTCAAATCCTCTATATACTTCACCTGCACGGTATCCTCCATATGGCATCCTTGCAGTATTTTCAATTGCCACAACAATACTCTGACTTCCATTTTGGTTACTTTCTGTTGTTCCCGCATTTGCCATTGCTATTTCCCACGTTGCTACGATCTTCTCGGCGCTAGCCAAGGCCAATTTTTCCTCTCCCAGAAGTCTCTGCCTCAAATTTTTATCTCTACACACAATACTTGAATACTTGAACATAATGAAGACCGGATGAAATTTAAGTTATTCCTTCACGAATTTTCGAACTTTGGATCGAATGCTCTTCATCAAGTTCCGGACAAGTGTTGCATCGCATTTTTTGGACGCTTGAGCCCAATTTTTTTTGAACTCCTGCATGTTCCCAGCTGCCTTACCAGTCTTCTTGAAGACCCTCTTCACGATTGCCCAGTAACGTTCGATGGGTCGAAGCTGAGGGCAATTTGGTGGATTGATATTTTTCTCAACGAAATCTATACCCTTTTCCGCAAGCCAATTGAGAGTGGTTTGGCATAGTGAGCCGACGCTAAATCCGGCCAAAACAGTGGAGGTGTACTATGCTTCTTATATAAAGGCAACAATCTCGTCTGGAGACACTCAGATCGATAGAATTCCGCATTTATAGTTCCAGTAGTGTAAAAAATGGTTGACTTCAAACCACTGGAACATATTGCTTGCCATACCAGTACCTTTCGACCGAATTTCTCCACTTGAATCGACCTGTCCGCATCGCTCACACCCTCCCCAACGACGGCAGTAAAGTATTGTGGGCCTGGAAGGGTTTTTGAGTCCTCCTTTACATAGGTCTCATCGTTCATCAAAACGCATGCATCCGGACGCTGCAAAAGACGCGAATACAATTTCCGGGCCCTTGTTGCTGCTCGCTTCTTCTGTTCTGCACTTTATTTCGAGATTTTCTGCTTCTTGTAGGTCTTCAGGTGGTTTCGCCTCTTGATACGCTGGATCATTCCGACACTCGTTCCTGCTTTTTTGGCCAAATCACGTATTGACATTGATTTGTTCTTCATGATTAGAGATACCACTTTCTGCTCCAGTTTCGGGTTGGAAAAACCGGGTTTTCTGCCTCTTCCTGGTAGCTCATCCAAAGAATAGTGTTCCCCAAACTTATTAATGATGGTTTTAACACTCGCATGATGAATTCCAAACCACTTCGCCAATTTTCGTATAGTAATACCCTTCTCACTTAGCCATGTGTCCAGAACCTTAATTTTCACTTCCTTTTCAATACGCGACATTTTGAAAACGCAGAATTTGAACCGCACAAACAAGTAAACAAAAGAAAGCTGACAGTCAAACGCACAGCATGCAGTGTTCAGAGCATAAAAAACCATCACAAATACATGCGTACAACGCAAATGTATGTGGATAGCTTATATTCGATACACTCCTTA